>PVIW01014192.1:11504-24547 GCA_004026585.1 Noctilio leporinus | reverse complement strand
TCCTTCTCGAATTTTTCGATGGTTCTTTTGTCGATCCCACCACATTTGTAGATCAGATGGCCGGTAGTGGTTGACTTGCCGGAATCTACGTGTCCAATGACCACGATGTTGATGTGAGTCTTCTCCTTTCCCATTTTGGCTTGATTTAGGGGTGGTTTTCACGACACCTGTGTTCTGGCGGCAAACCCGTTGCGAAAAACCTGTGTTACATTTCTATTGGATAGTGCTGCCTTAGAACAGTTATATGGAAGTGATGTAGTGCACTTTGAGCTATAGTGTAGTTTTGACTTCATATATTCCTTCTTTGAAAATTTGGGCTCAACATATGATTGCTAGTTCCTCAGGGGAAGGAGTACATCTTTTTCCCTCCTTTTTATAATGTTAGCCCATAGCACCTGACTGGTGCTGACACTATAATAGGTACTTGTAAAAGTTTTGTGAATGAATCAACTAGTGAAAGAGAGTTGATCTTCGCCAGGGGCTCTATTCTGATTGTGACTGTGTTGTAATTGGCAATCTTTGAGTCCCTGCTGCTATGTACTGGCACTGCACTACAAATGGCATATAGTCCCTGCCTTCAAGGAAATTATAGTCAAGTCAGAGAGGCAAATCATATTACACAAAAATGTTGATAGACACCCTATTGCACAAAAGACCTAGAAATATGGTAGCACTTCAGAAGAGACAGATCAGTGGAGAAAGGCTTTTCAGAGACCCAACACTAAAGCTGTGTTTTATAGAAGGTAGAATAGGATTTTTCTAGATCACAGGTCAGAATCATGTAACCACTTTTGTTTGCCCCTTATGGTTACAAAAACGAGTAGCCAGATTTTTGAAATTGTGAGATTACACATAAGAATCTGGATTTCTGAGTGTTCTTTAAAACATTGGATAATCTGTCAACCTTGGGTATCATTGTTACAAGTCATTGAAACTCAATAGTCGGTGCTCTTTTTGGAAAAGGCATATTTTCTGTAGTTTGACACAGTTCCCAGCACTCTCTACTGTCTTATTCTCAGTGTATTTCATCAATTTGTATTACCCATCTGGTCCTTATAGGCATCCTAGGCAGAGAAGACAGCATAAACAAAGCTTGGAAAAGTGAATATGTGTAGAAGAGTTTTGTCAAATGTAGCAAATATTTGGAGAATGTGCCTTTCTGTGCCCAGTCTATAGCCAAAATAAAGACCTTAATCATTGAAAATTCTAGTGCGGTGTTGGCTGGAGGTAGGGAGAGGATGCAAACATGTTATATTATCCCCATATGCTAAATCTGAGAATTAATTATCTCTGTAACCAAACTGATTATTTGCTTAAATATAACACTGAAAGATGTACTTTAACTAGTTGACTAGGTGAGAATGTATTTACAGGGTAAATAGTCTATACAGTTGGAATCAAATAAAAATGTTCAGGTGTTTGATTTAATTTTAATAACAACATTAACTCTTGCTTGTTTAAATAATCAGATCTTGCTGTAAGGTTGATATCCTGTTCCTGGAAATGCATTGTGGAATGCCAAAATTATTATTTTGACTGAAAGCTGTTTTCTACCCTAACTTCATAGGAATGTATTGATGACAGCCTTTATTTTTGAAGCCAAAAGAGGATCCTGAGGTGGTGATATTTGTCTGGATTCACCACACCCAGTATGCATTGTATGAAAGATCTCACATCAATTAGAAAGAGTAGATACTGAAGTGCAAGCTCTAAAGCAATCCCAATACGTAATATGATACCAAAAAAATGAATATTAATTTCTGTGACAAAATATTTTTATCCATAAATGTATGAACAGTAGTAAAAGCACATGGCTAGAAGTTATTGTACAAAGCCAGCAATATAGAGTATAGTTTTTATCAAAAGCAATAAACCTATTTTTTTTTTGCAGTAAATCTATTTCTAAAATCCTTTTTTTTTTTTTTTTTTATCCATGTCAAAATGACAGTTCATATCAGTTGCCTAAATGTTTTGGCTCTAAAGTGTCAAAATAATACACATTGCTCAATTTTGGACTGAATTAGCCTTTTCTTGGTACGGGCCTTGAAATAGTTGAGTAATGTTTATAAAACCTCTACCTACGCCTTCTCACTTTCCTACTGAGACACAGAATATATTTGGGTTCCATACTGGTTCTCACTAAATCACTAAAAAGAGCAGAATAGTGCCTCCTTCAGATGAACAAAGTGCTGGGGGTTTTAAAATCCTGTTAATTATGACAGCATACCTTTTCTTTCAGTCATGCATATATTTTAACATAATGAGAGAAAAAACAATCATCATTTTTCACTAGATGAGTGAGAAAAATGACCGGAACAAAAAATTAATAGCCTTATAGCCCTAGAGGCACAATGAATAAGGCACTTGCCTGTGAACCCAGGCACTAGAGGTCACTAGTTCGATTCCTAGCCAGGGCACATGATCAGGTTGCAAGCCAGGTCTCCAGCCAGGTTCCTAGCTAGAGGCAGGTGAAAAGCAACCATACATTGATATCTCTCTCCCTCTCTGCTTCTCTCCCTTCCCTTCTCTTTGGAAATAATGAATACAATCTTTAAAAAAGTTATTATTCTTATTTTTTCCTATTTTGGCCCAGATCAAAAAGGATGGCATTAACCTAGGAGAACATAGTTCTTGGCCTCCAGACCCCTTTTGGCACTTGGCTTGTATCATGGGTTCTGAAAGAAAAAGATAGTGGGCTATATATTTTCTTTAATTGCTGTGTAGTCACAAACTTGGACCTGGCTTCATCTAATTAGTTGAGAAGTCAAGGCAAGAATTCCATGCAAATGGAATGTCTGAAAATGTAAACTCTCAGTGAATATAAAATTAATTCAGTCCAGGGAAATTAGCAGGTAAGTAGAAGTCAGGTCAGGAAAGGAAGTTTTTAGAGGAAAGTAAAGCTGAAGCCCAAAAGTGGATATCAAATGTGACTGCTAGTTCTGAATTGCTATAATTATTTTATTAATTAATTTATTTTTAAAATTAATTTTATTGTTGTATTATATCCATCCCCTTTTTACTCCCCTCTGTCTCCTTTCTCACCAACCCACTCCCCCACAAAGTCAATCCCACTTGTTGTCCATGTCCATGGTTCTTCCATACTAGTTCCTTGACTAAACTGCTTCCCTTTGCCTCCTTCTTCCTCTCCCTCCTCCCCTCAGCCCACTGAAGGTCTATTCATTGTATTCATGTATCTAGTTCTGTTTTGCTTGTTTGTTTGTGTTGTTCATTATTGTCCTGTAATGGGTGAGATCATATGGTATTTGTCTTTCACTGACTGTCTTATTTCACTAAGCATAATACTTTCTAGTTCCATCCATGTTGTTGCAAAGGGTAGGGATTCCTTCTTTCTTTCTGCTGTGTAGTATTCCATTGTGTAAATGTACCAAAGTTTTTTGATCCAATCATCCACTGATGGGCACTTAGGCTATTTCCAGCACTTGGCTATTATAAATAGCATTTCTATGAACATAGGGGTACATAGGTTCTTCTGAATTGGTGTTTCAGGGTTCTTCAGGTATAGTAACAAGATCACTTTAAAGCATTCATAAGTTAAAGTTGGTTCTTATCCATTTTGCTGTCCTATATCTTTTGGTTGTTGCATTTAGTCCATTTACCTTTGTACCTGTGTTTCTGTTTGTCTCCCTGTTTCTTCATCTTCTTAAAGCAGACCCTTTAGCATCTCTTGCAATGCTGGTTTGGTGGAGATGTATCCACCAAACTTCTTTTGTAACCAGACTTCTTTTGTCTGGGAAACTCCTTATTTCACCTTCCATTTTGAATGACAACCTTGCTGGGTAGAGTATTCTTGGTTGTAGGCCTTTGTTTTTCATTGTTTGAAATATTTTTTGCCATTTCCTTCTGGCTTGTTGTGTTTCTGTTGAGAAATCAGCTGATTACCTTATGGGAGCGCCCTTGTATGTTATTAGCTGTTTCTCTCTTGCTGCTTTCAGGATTCTCTTCTTGTCTTTGAAATTTGCCATTTTCATGATGACGTGTCTTGGAGTGGGCCTATTTGGGTTCAACTTCCTTGGGACCCTCTGTGCTTCCTGAGCTTGCACGACATTTTCTCTCTTCAAGTTAGGGAAGTTTTCTGTCATTACTTTTTCAAACAGGTTTTCTATACTTTGCTCCTCCTCTTCTCCTTCTGGTATCCCTATGATATGGGTATTATTACGTTTCACATTGTTCTGCAGCTCTCTTAAAACCTCTTCATTCTTTTTCAGTCTTTTTTCATTTTGTTGCATTCCCTGGAAATTTTTTTCTATATTGACCTCCAGCTTGATGATCCGATCCTCTGCTTTCTCTAGCCTGCTTTTGATTCCTTCTACTGTGCTCTTCAATTCAGAAATGGTATTCTTCATTTCCTCCTGACTCTTACTGATGGTTTCTCTGTCCTTTTTAATGCTTGTGTAGTTCTCAGTAAGTTCTTTGTAGCTTACCTGGAGCTCTTTGCAGTCCCCCTGGAGTTGTTTGTAGTTTTCTTTGAGCTAGCTGAGCTCATTGAGCTTATCTATCATTACTTTGAATTCCATATCTGAGAGTGTGCTTGCTTCTATTTCATTTTGCACTCTTCCTGGGGATTCCTCCTTCCCATTTGCTGAGGGTATATTTCTTTGTTTTCCCATTTTAGGTGACTCTTGTTTGTTTCTGCTTCTTAGATTGGTCTACTATGACTTATAATCTTAGTGGTGTGACCTTCTGTCTAAATTGCTATAATTCTTTTAAAAAATTTTTGGTGACATGGAGAAAAATATAAGGAACCTGTTGATTTATTCTTTCTTCATGTGAAATAAGTCTGCAGGTTCAGTTTCCATACAGGTGATGAGTTTTCAAAGGTTAACATAGACTGTAGCTAACTCTTCCTTTTGTCATTCAGCTGTGCACGTCCTAGCTCTCTGTTACCAGTTATGTGTACAAGTTAACAAATCAAGGAGTAGGGAATTTGGCCTTTTTAAGCATTAGACCCACAAATCATAGGCAGATAATCTACTAACTCTCTACCATTTTATTGTTTTGTGGGATATCTTCTGCCATTAATCTTGACTGTACAAAGAAGGATGCCATGCAAGATGGTATAACAACAAAAATCAGGCCTGCAAATTGGAAGGGTGGGATTCAGTCTTAGTTCTACAATTGAGTTCTTTCAAAATGCTAGATATTTATCTTTTTCTCATTTTGTCTATAAAATGAGGGTCCCAGATGAAATTATCACTAGTGTTCTTTTTTCCCCTTCCAAATCCATGATTCTAATCCTCTCTAGGACACAGAAGTAACAGCAAACCTTTAACTTTCTTTTGTTATATATGAAGTTAAAGCATGGTACCAATGTTGGCTTAAAAATAAGTGCTGGGGCCCCTGGCTGGTGTGGCTCAGTGGATTGGCACTGGCTTGTGAACCCAAGGGTCACTGGTGTGATTCCCAGTCAGGATAGGGAAAATTAATCAATCTCATATTTACCAAGTTTAAGTCATATAGTTACTTTCTTTGGAATGAAATAGAAAGAAAACAGATAAACACAACATCTATACCATAGCTTAGTATTCTGTCCTACATCATGAGAATTTTGTTTATAAGCTTTTCTTTTTTCCTTAATTCATTCACAGAGAGGAAATCATGCCAATGTAAGCTTCCATATTACCTGAGAGGTCCACAGTGAACGGTCCCCAAGGCTCTCCTTTTCTTCAAGGAGTCTAACTCTAGCTACCTATGAAAACTCCAACATAGTGATTTATGAAGTAGGATATCAACTGCTTTCTAATTTGTTGCCTTCTTGTGTTTTAAACTAAGGCAATGATTTAGGATTTGTTCTGTGGCAAAAAATATTGAGACTTCTGGTAAGTCTTTTCAGTTTTATTTTGTCTGTTACCCCTTAATGGACTCATTTGGTTGACATTTTTGACAATGATTTCCCTCAGCAACTAATTTACTTATAACTTAATTGATTTTGCAATTCCATGTATTTACTATGCATGTGGAAAAAGCTGTGAGACCCAAACACTTAACCATGTCACTCCTTCCAGAAGATATAGACATAATTAGAAGAAATGACTTTCTAAGTCAAATGTTTATGGTAGGGTGTCTAGATAAATGTTTATGTAGAGTAGGATTTGGGTAAACCTTTCTTTTCAAATGCTAGTTGTTCTTCCTATACCTGTCACCCTATTATATTATAGAAATAATAATTAAAAAATTATTCATTCCTGATTTTAGCCTGTACTAATTCTTGGAGTAACAGATTACCTCCTGCTGTGTAAAATAGAAATCTTTTTATTTCACTTAAGTTTCTTTCTTTCAAGCTTTAAGAGGCCACCTCTTGACCCCTTGTTCTAAGATACTGGAATTTGGCAACCAGAACAAATCTTGCATCAGTTGGAGAGATGAACTATTTCTTCTCAGGAGGAAAGAGTTAAGCAGGGGGTAAAAGGGAAACTAGACTGCCTTTCTTTCCATCCTAAGTGAGGCCATCCCAGTGTGGTTTCCTTGTTTTGTTTGAAGATACTCCCAAAAGCATCAAACACTCTCAACTTCAATAGTAACTACAAAGAAAGTCCAAAACAAGACAGAATGGGTTATTTAATTGTCTACCACATTGAGTTTTCCAAGTGAATGCTCTCATCCATTGGATAAATAATTGACAGGGGCCTAAAATGCCAAAGTTGGTGTGGTATACATTTGCTCAATGCAACTGAGCAATTTGACTTAAATATGTGCCAGGAAACCTCTGGATCTTGCCTTGGACTTAATTTGCTTTAAGTATAAACTTGAGACATTGGGAAATTGACAGTTATACTTTCTCAAGGGCTAGAGATAAGATAATCATATAGCTTTTGGATGCCAAGTGGTACGGGCTGATGGTTTTATACATGTATTGACACCTCTGATATTCTGAGGTAAATCTCATTTACTTAAGGCAATCTATCTGTTTTTCATCTGCAAAATGAGGGGTTGAAATAAATTCTTTTTTAATTTAATTTTATTGTTGTATTACATCTATCCCCTTTTTCCTCCCCTGCATCCCCTTCCCCACCTACCCACTCTCCACCAAAGTCACTTGAAATAAATTCTTAATCTTGGTTGCTTATTAGAATCTCCACAGGAAACATGAAAAAATACCTATGCCCAGGCTCCACCCCTAGTAACTTTGATTTATTTGGTATTGGTGGGCATAGGCCTTGGTAGTATTTAAAAGTTCTCCTATATGTGCAGCCAGGGTTGAGAATTGCTGGACTAAGAGACCCCTAAAGGCCTTTGATGGCTAGGATATGCCATGATTCTCTGATTCTATGAAAAAATTCATATGTTGAATTGTGGTATGTTTTACTTGGTGGAGGTGGAAGAATTCAGAAGGGAACAAAGTAAATGTTTGTATGCAACTATCCTTTAAAAATATGTCAAATATTTTCTAATTTGGGAAAGAGGCAGAGAATTCAGTTAGTTCCCATAATGACTACTGGCCAGTCAGATGATAAGTAAGTATTGTTGAACTGTGTAGGCCAAAAGGAGCTTTTATCTGCACAAAAGGAACATGTCAATGAGAATAATACCACACAATGGAGTCAACATTAGGCTGATGGTGGGGTGAAAATAAAAGACAGAAGAGGAGTCTGGAGGGAGCCTAAGGTAAGTGAATCAACAGATCAAATAATGAGATCTAGTGTGCCTTTTAAAATAGCTCTCTTTTAGGAATATTTTTTAAAAGATTTGATATCTAGTTTCTGTTTAAAATAAATCAAATTTTCATAAGAATTGCTATTGGTGGATCTGGAAGTTCCAGAAAATGTGCCTAGAGTAATAAGAAAGCACAGGCTTCTCTAAGGATGTGCCATAACATTGTACTACATTGACATAAATTCACACTTTGATTGTACACACAGTTGCATACCCTTCAGAACTGCACATAAAAATCAGACCTTGTTTCATATTCTTGGAGAATGTGAAAAGAAGGCCAGATGAGCAGACCTCTGGGGAAAAAAATTATGAATGGCAGATGTGGTGAGAGCATGGCATGATCTGCTCTTGTAGCCATAATCTAGGATAGGAAGGTGAGATGGCAGTAGTACAATCCTGGCATACACAGAGAAAACCCATTTAAATGATCATCCCTCTCTCTTTTCTGACTTCATCTGCCTCTCAAGCCATCCCTTTGTTTTGCTCCTTGTCTCATTTCTATCTTTCTTCCCGCACACCCTCCCCATTCATCTCCCTTTCCCAGAGCCTTTTTTCTCCCTTCCCATCTTTTCCTATATTTTTTCTTTATTTTATTTTATTTTTTAAAAGACTTTATTTATCATTTTCAGAAAGAGGGGAAGAGAGAGAGGCAGAGAGGGAGACAGACATCAACGTATGGTTGTTTTTCACCTGCCTCCAGCCACAGATCTGACTGGAGACCTGGTTTGCAACCTTGTTATGTGCCCTGGCTAGGGAATTGAACCTGCGACCTTTGGGTTTGCAGGCCGGCACCTTACCCACTGTGCTACCAGCCAGGACTATTTTATTTTTAAAAGATTTTATTTATTATTTTCAGGGAGAGGGGAAGGGAGAGAAGCAGAGAGGGAGAGAAACATCAATGTATGGTTGCTTCTCACCTGCCTCCAGTTGAGGACCTGACTGGAGACCTGGCTTGCAACCTGGGTATGTGCTGTGACTGGTAATTGAACCAGCAACCCTTGGGTTCACAGACCAGTGCTCAATCCACTGAGCCACACCAGCCAGGGCTCCTATATTTCTTATAGCCCTCTCTCCACCCCTCTCCTTTTCACCAAACATCTCTCTCTTATCATAGAATTAGATCATCAAAGATGAGAAAGATCTAATAAATTTTCTAAGTGGTCCAGCTGTATCAGTAAGGAAACTGAGGCTCAGGCAGGTTAAGTGGCTGCTCTAAGGCTGCCCCTGAATTTGAGACAGCCAGTTCTAAGATCTAGTTCTCTTGGCTCTTAGTTAATACACCACGGTCTTAGTGCAAAACTAATGGACTTTAAATTACTTCTGAAAACTTTAGTCAATAGAATTTGATGTTTCTTCCTCTTAATTAAAAAGTGAATGATAAGTGAAGTATTTTATCATTCTTTTTCTTAAAACAAAACAAATAGTGCATGTGTTAAAGATAAAACCTGCCCATTTTCTTCTTTTTCTTCATTATTTGTGAGGTAGGACACACACAGACTCAATAAAACTTTTCTTAAAAAATTTGTGAGAATGATTGAAATCTTAAAACACACACACCCACACCCCAAACCAAAGAAAGCCCATGAACAAAGCAACGAAGTGAGAAATGGAAGACCTTTTCCTATTACTATCTAGCTTTCTGACCTTGGGCAAATTGTTTAATCTTTTTGGAATTCAGTTTCTTTATCATAATATGAAGGTATTGGGCTAGGGATATCTAAGACCCTTTCTAGCTCTCATATTTAATGAGTTTGCAGGGAGAAAAAGTGCTGTTTAACTAACTGTGAAAGTTAATAAGCCAGAGTGAAGGCTAACCCATGTCTGTAATAAGGATGTCTCCAAGAGGAAGGTATCAGGTACTGGGTATAGGCAGAGTCATGGCTACAAGTACTATTGTTTAGGTTGTGCCCTACATAAGGACACCACATCTCAGATGTACTATTCACATTGTAGACATACACTAACTTATATGAGAGGGATGCAGGCATGGGCAAAGAACTTATGGCATTCCAGCCTCATTCTGAAATGAGGTATTAGGGGTACCTTCTCATATCTGCATTTATACCAGCACACAAGATCATGCACATGCATAGTTGCTGTTAAATATATGTGCACCTGGCTATGTGCTATCTTGATTATGCCTCAGGGGTTTCTTGAGGTTACTCTTTTCTCCTGCCTAATATTCTTGGAAACATATTTTCAGCTTTTCAACCCTACCTCTACAGACTAACTCCAAACCTGAAAAAGAGGCCTCACCTGGCAGGCAGGGCTTGGAGGTATACAGAATATTTGTGCTGCTAGTGGAATGTGTTCCCTGGTGTCTGGAAGATATGTGAATAAATGAGAGTGTGGCTTATGCTTGTACATTTATAGCTGTGGTTGCTGCCCAGCATCACAGGGCTGCCACAGGCTGTAACATAACTTTTTTTTTTTTTAATTAATTAATTTTTTACTTGAGGGAAAGCACCCTTTTCTAATTGGCACAAAGGTTCCCATAGTGGCTGGGAGTGACCATGGGTTGAGTAATAATAGTTGCAAAGGTGGTGGAAAGGGCTTATTACCTGCTGGCATATCTTACCTGCTGGCATTGGCTGATTTTGTGAATTCCCCATTAGTTTATTCTTTCAGCTGAATCTTTGACCCCTCCAAAGAACTTAGAAGGCTAAAACTTCAAGCTCATGTCAGGCCCTCATGACTTCTATGATTAAATAAGTATGGGTGGAGCCTCACAATTGGCCTTTCTAACTAGTTCCCAGGTAACAATAATGCAGGCTAAACCAGGGCCACACTTGAAGAATTGTTGGGCACAAGACCAGGAAGGCTGCCTTTGGTGCTCTGACTTGTGTTGTTGCCAGGCACCAATCCTGGGCCACCTTTCTGAACTCTGGGCATTGGGCCTGGTTGGCACAGCTTTGTTCTGCTGCTGAAGGCCTCTAAGAGCCATTTCCTGCTTAAAGGTCTTTGAGCTCCTTGGCTAAAACATGCTCTCTAACACAAAGTGTGGGTGGGCAACTATGATGCCTGCAGTCCATTGTTAGCATTTGCCTCTGACAGGTCTCCAGATGCAGTACCACAGCTGGATATATTCCTTAATAAGAGAATGGTTATACTCTCTATTCTCAGATTTTGCACAGAGATCTCTGCTTTATTATCTCTACTTAATGACAAATTGGTACAGCCTGAAATGGAATCTCCAGGCTATAGGTAATAGATGTGAAAGCACTTTGAAGAGTTCTGTGAAAAAATGTAAGTCATTATTATTATGGAGAGAAAAGAATATATTTGTATTGCTTTTTTAAAATTTGAGTTGGACAGAAACTAAATAGGGTTCAGTGACTGATGAATCCTTTTAGAAGAAAATTATCTATCAGGTCTCAGTGTTATAGTGAAGACAGTACTGTAAATTAATTGTTGTTTTTAACTTGACAGCAACCTTAGAAATTGCTGTTTTGTACTTAACAAGTCAGAAATAGACTTCTGAAAGAGTCTAGGTAAGTCATATTATAATGGTAATACAGCCAAATAAAAATGTTTAATCTATATGTAAGCCAATCAGTTTATGATTAAAGCAGAAGAAGCCCTTAAAGTGTCCTGTCTCCCAAGAGAAAAAAATGGATCCTAGTAAATGCAGGAAACATTTGCTGCACTATGTATCCTTCACAGATGCCTCAAGGCAGTGAGAATTGTAACCACTGATCATCACCACTAATCACAGGGAACCTGGTGCTACATCACTTTGCTATGAATAAGTGAAATGAACTATCTCTGCAGTTAGTTAAGGGAGTTGTTGCAGAGAGTGGTATCATTATTTTCTGGGAGTCTGTGTACCTTCCATTGTTTTTCTGTCCCTAGTTAATTGGAATTTTTAACTTCTCTGTATGACCTCATTTTTAGCTTAGAAAACGGAATGCCCATGGGGTGGAGAATGAAAAGACAAAGTCCTTTTGGTTTCATGGTCTAACTATAAACCCTTCATGTGGAAGGGCTATTTTCTCTATAGCTCTAAATCAACTAAGTCTTATGACTATTCTTTACCTTTTCTTTTTAGGGTGACTGGGTGTGGCTGAAAAAGTTCCCCTCTGGAGATTTTGGAGATGTTAAGTCCATCAAATCAAGTGTAAGTGACATGTTTGAAATGGTATGAGAAACCCTCTTTTTTTTTTTTTTTAATTGGACAAGTCTGTAATAACTTTTTAAAATTTTATTGTTGTTGTATTACATCCATCCCCTTTTTGCTCCCCTAGAAACCCTCTTTTATGTACATTCTTACCCAAACCAATCCTTTTTCCAAAGTAATTAATAGGCAATTAGAAAGGCTTCTCAACACCTGCAGAATTGCTACTGGCTTGGTATGATCATGTGATATAATGGCAAAAATATGGGCTCTGGAGTCAAAGAGACAGCAGGATTCCATTCCCACCTCTACCTTTTAAGAACTATTATTTACTCAGGCAATCCACCCAAGCTCCTTGAGCCCTAATTTACTTATTTATAAAAGCAATATATAATGTTTACTTCCCAGGATTGGGACGAGGATGAAAAGAGAATGCATATAAAGTATCTTGCATATTTCTTGATATACAGCTTCTTTGTAAAATAGTAGCTATTATAATTGTTATTAAATACATGTTAAATACAAATCATTCAAAATCTCCAGTTGCCAAAGCTAGAAAAATCATCTGGTAATTTCTACTTACATAAGAAAAATGGTGATTTCCCCAATCCCACCAATTATGTTCAAAGAATCCTTGTATGGTTTATTTATACTTACTTATTTATTTTTTAATGAGCTGGAGAAAGGGCGGGAGGATTCTCACCCTCAGGTCCTTGTATGGTTTATTTAAGGAAGCAGCCTGCAGATACGGCAGGTATGGTGATGATTCCTCCCAAAAAACCTTTTTTTAAAAATTTTATTGTTGTTGTATTACATCCATCCCCTTTTTGCTCCCCTCTGTCCCCCTCCCAACCCACCCATTCCCCCCAAAATCAATCCCACCTGTTGTCCATGTCCATGGTTCCTTTATACTAGGTTCTTGTCTAAGCTGCTCCCCTTCTTTGCCTCTGCCTCCCCCCTTCCCCCAACCCCGTTCCCCCTGACCACTGAAGGCCTATTCCTTGTATTCATATACTTGGTTCTGTTTTGCTTGTTGTTAGTTTTGCTCATTATTGTCCCGCAATGGGTGAGATCATATGATATTTGTCCTTCACTGACTGGCTTATTTCACTAAGCATAATACTCTCCAGTTCCATCCATGTTGTTGCAAAGGGTACAAGTTCCTTCTTTCTTTCTGCTATATAGAATTCCATTGTGTAAATGTACCAAAGTTTTTTGATCCAATCATCCACTGATGGGCACTTAGGCTGTTTCCAGC
>PVIW01014192.1:0-11404 GCA_004026585.1 Noctilio leporinus | reverse complement strand
AATAATTTTTAAAAAAGATTTTTATTATTTTCAGAGAGAAGGGCAGGGAGGGAGGAAGAAAGGGAAAGAAGCATCAATATATGGTTGCCTTTCACCTGCCTCCAGCTAAGGACCAGCCTGGAGACCTGGCTTGCAATCTGGTTAAGTGCCCTGAGGAATCAAACCAGTGACCTTTGGGTTTGAAGGCTGGTGCCAATCCACTGAGCTACACCAGCCAGGCCTCCCAAATAATTTAAAATCTTGGCTCCTCCTTGAACTTTGAGTGCATAAAAGATATTTGAAACTTTTTAAGGTTTTATGTGAGATATAGGACTAATGATTTATTGGGAGAAAGGACACATTCAACTTTTAAACTTTTGATGGTAACCAGATGGGAGATATTATGGCAGAGGTGAAGTACATGCCTAACTCAGTTAAATGTTGAGATGATCCTCTGGCTGATGAAGGTGCTTCCAGCATTCTCTGCTTTCTCGTGTTGTCCAGAATGTGAGCAGGACATGAATGCATGTAGGTTTCCTGTACAGAATTTTCTCTATTGGTTATAGTTGAGGATATATGACTAAATATCTAGGGAAAATTTAGGCTTAAAAATTTTCCATGCTAGGGCTACTAGGGTAAAGCTAGATGCTGTAACAAAAAGACACCCAAAATATTTAATGTATCAAACACAGCAGTTTAATTTTCATCCAAAAATGGTATAAGGTAGATTTTATTAGTTGGCTGGTGACTCTTCTAATATGGTAATTCAGGCATCCAGAATATGATCATCTTATGACTCTGCTATCTCCTAGGGACTTATCATTTGCATTTATCTGCAGTAGTGGGAAAATAAAATGAATTTTATATATAAATAAAATGAATTATATATATAAATAAAATGAATTATATATATATATATATGACCTTAAAAACTTTAGACTAGACATATTATAACTTCCTCTCATATTCAATTGCTAAGATTCAATCATGTGGCTACACTTAGCTCCAAGGTAGGCTGGAAAATGTGGACTAGTAGTTTTCCTAATAAGAAAAAGAAGTGGATTTGTATTAAACCTCCAGCAGTCTCTGACATAACCACTTTGTACTGTGTCCTCCAATGGAGGTTCCAAGCCCTGTAGTTTTTGCTACTTGGTCCATAAGAGCTGCTACAATGAAACCTTAGAAGAAGTTTCCTACTTTGCTGTGTGGGCAGAATTTCCAAGTCTGCCTTAGTTGTTTTAGGCTGAACTGTGATTTTATTTTGTTTATTTCTGCATCTCTAGCATAAAGACCAGTGTCTTGGACATTGAGGGTACATAAATGCTTCTCACATTAGTGCCAAAATTAATAGTTGCAAAGGAAAAATGTAGCTAACAAAATTTGTAGGCAATCCATTCTACCTTTTAATGTATTAGCCTTTTTAGTCCTCCTGGATTACTGAGCTCCACCCTACAGAGTTCCCAAAGCATCAGAAAGACCACAGCTCCATCATTAACTTACAATATGCTAAGAGGTATCCCTTTCTGAAATTTCCCTCTTTGACCATTGCATTCTTTTTTTTATCACTGTCTGTGATATAGTGACTTATAATAAGAAATCTGTATTTGATCTTTGTCCCTATTGCTGGCACAGAGTTCCTAAACCCTTGAAATGTCCTAAGTGATGAGAATGATAAAGGTATCTTTTCTTATGTTAATGAGGTGACTTTAGGAAAACACTTAAGGATGAGAGCTGGTTGCCAGAAGAGGTTGGAACTTTTAGTCCCACCACTCTGACCTGTGGGGAGGGGAGAGGGTCTGGAGATCCAATCGGTAATCAATGGCCAACAACTTAATCAATCTTGTCTATGTAATGAAGCCTCCATAAAAACACAAAAAGACAGGGTTTGGAGAAATTCCAGGTTGGTAAACACATGGAGATTTGGACAGAATGGCTTGAGGAGGGTATGGAAGCTTCTGTGCCCTATCCCCATAACTTGCACTATGTAATTTCACTTTTCTAAAGTATATCCTTTTATAATAAACCAGGAATCTGATAAGTGAAATGCTTCTGTGAGTCCTATTGAATCAGAACCCACGGACTTTTCAGTTACAAGGGTCTCGTATACCTGTCACAAAGGGGAAAACTTTTTTCTTTTTTAACATTTTATTTATTTTTAGAGAGAGGGGTAGGGAGAGAGGCAAAGAGAGAGGGAGAGATGTCAATGTATGGTTGCCTTTCACCTGCCTCCAGCTATGGATCTGGCTGGAGACCTGGCTTGCAACCTGGTTATGTGCTCTGGATGGGGAATTGAACCAGCGGCCTTTGGGTTTGCAGGCACCTTATCCACTGTGCCACCAGCCAGGGCAGGAAAAACTTTTAATAATGGAGTTGGTGAAAAGGAAAGGAATTTATTTATTTAAAGGTATACAGATTTAGATTAAAGGTGCAATTGTCATTAAGTTCCATTCCCTTGAAAACACCCAAAAATATACATTCCTGCCAAATCAGGCCAGTTGTAGAACAGAGAAGTGTTTTTTTGTTTTTGTTTTTGTTTTTAGGAAAACAGAAGTTCACAGCTCAGCATTTCCAGTAGCTCCCATCCAACTGTACTCGATTTGAGGGAGGACCCATTCACGCTTTTCCGCTCTTAATTTGTAATCTTTTTCTAATCGCGAGGCTCCCTAACCACATGCTCTCTCCCTTCTGTGCAACTGCCCTTCTCTCCTGTGCAAACCACTTGTCCTCAACTTAATAGCTGCTGCCTTATTTTAAAATCCACAACTGTGGCCTTTGATGCTGTGGGCATGTTGACCAGTTCTGACCATTGGCAGAATCTTGTGTAAGCTTTTCCATCACTGTTCTATGGTACAGCCCCTACTATTTTCTTGGTGAATGGAGGACAATGACTGTGCTCCACTGAGCTTCATCCCCCATTCCCAAACCACAGGCTGTTCTGTTGGGATGGTTTTTGTCTATCCTGAAACACTATGAGCTACTATAGCTAATTAATTAAACCCTAAGAGGAGTTAATTAAAACTCCAATCTACAGCTGGTCAGTAGGAAGCCCAGGTGACCAGGATTTATGACTAATATCTCAAGTGGTATGGAGCAATCTTGTGGGACTGAGCCTTTAACCTGTGAGATCTGAATTGATCTCTACATAGATAGTGTCAGAATCAAGTTGAATTGTTGAACACCCACCTGGTGCCAGAGAATTGCCTGGTTGTGTTGGAAACTGCCCTTTACAATGTGAAAGCAGTGACTAGAACCCTTGCTGCTATAACAAAATAGCACAAACTTAGTGACTTAAACAGCACCCATTTATTATCTCACAGTTTACTGATTTATTTTTTAAAAATATTTTATTTATTATTTCCAGAGAGAGGGGAATGGAGAGGCAGAGAGGGAGAGAAACATCAGTGCATGGTTGCCTTTCACCTGCCTCCAGCTACAGAACTGGCTGGACACCTGGCTTGCAACCTGGTTATATGCCCTGGCTGGGGAATCGAACCAGTGACCTTTGGGTTCGCAGGCCAGCACCTAGCCACTGAGTCACGTGCCAGGGCCAGTTTACTGGTTTAGAAGACTAAATGCATTCAGCTGAGTCTTCCACTGAAACATCACACAAGGGTGAAGTCAGTGTGCTGGGCTCTTACTTGGAGTTTCTGGGGGAAAACCACTTATAAGCTCATTCTGGTCACTTATAAGCTCATTCTGGTTGTTAGCAGAATTTAGTTACATGCACTTGTGGAACTGAGGTTCTCATTTCCTTGATGGCTGTCAGCTGAGAACCATTTCCAGCTCTAGAGGCTATCCACATTCCTCAGTTTGTAGCCTCCTTCCTCAGTCTTCAAGCCAACAAGGAGCATTAAGCCCTTGCATTTTGAAATTTTCAAATTTCTCTCATCCCTCTTCTTTGGATTTAAATGGCTCATGTGATTTGATTAGGCCAATGCTGATATTCTCCCTTGTGCCACATAACACAATCACAGGAGTAACACTAGGGTTTGGAGATCACTGGGTCAAAATTCTGCTTACTGCAAATAGCAATCATAAGAAAGGTGAAGACAGAAGGGTATGTGCCCTAAATTCTCTCTCCTCTCTCCCTCTGTTTCCAGATTTGCTTTTACTTCATGTTAGCAATGAGCACTCTTTACTTTCAGCAACCCTTCCTTCCATCCCACTTTTCTGTTTTCTGGATGTGGGAAAGTACTCATTTCCATATACTTTGGTTCTACTTAGCCCTGTTTTTTCTTTCACCTTCTAAAAGGTTATTCAGTCAAAAACTAGGTGATGGGTTTTTACATATTATAGATGTAAATATGGAATTCAGAAAGACTAGAAAGGCAAAAGGCCATTGGATTTATCAGGCAGCATATCCATTTTCTGAGGCAAGGACTATTGACAGGCAAGGGGGTTCATGGATAAGCCTATGGGTGGACTTCTCAGGGAGTCTATGAACTTCCTGGAATAATATGAAAATTATGTCTGCACATCTTTATGAGGCTGATCTGGATAATCAATGGCTTCTTGAGCTTCTTGCATATTGATCATAATCTTGATCTTTGAATTATGGCCTAACCCTTCTTAAACTAGCTTTATAAACACTATTTCATTCAAATTTTCCAAGAAATAAGTGTGATTAGCCTCTTTTTACAGAGGCACACAGAAGTTAAATGGGGTATACTTTGTTACGTAGTGTCTGCCACACATAGTAGGTGCTCAGTAAACAAGTGGCCAAGAGGATAATAGCACCCAAATCCCCTGATTCCTATTTTAATACTCTCTCCATGTACCTTGTAAGCAAGGTCTGTGAGTTAAGGGAGACACCTATAAATGACAGTACTCTCAGGCCCATTGTGAACAAAACCCAAGCATTAGACAACCTGGAGAAAATCTTACCCACTGCAGACTCTGGTAGAAAATACTGGAGACTAAGGACTTTTTGAAGGCACAAGGTATAAGTCATACAAATATAAAAGGGGTGTCAGACTACAAAATAGAGCCAGATACTTAAAAAGGCTTTGCATAAACAGTTTTGAGGTTATTACACTAAAATATGGATTTATTTATTTTTAAAAATTTTATCGTTGTTGTATTACATCCATCCCCTTTTTGCTCCCCTCTGTCCCCCGCCCCCAATATGGATGTATTTATATGTGAATGATTAAACCAATGTGATAGAAACCAGGCAGGTCATATTTGAATGTCATATAAAGTTGCCAAGCAAGCTGCAGAGATCAGTAGTATTCAACTTTCTTCTTCTTGTCTATTTTAAATTACAAAAATAAAGTTTTACAGCAAATTTAAAAATCAAATTATATAAAAAGACTGACATTTATTTATTCTTCCTTATGCCCTCCCCCAAAGTTAGCCACTGTTAACAATTTGGTGATTAGCCTTGTAATTAATTTCATGTGTATTTGCATACATTATAGATTTTGTTTGTTTTTTTAAAAATACATACTATCACCTAGTTCAGCAACTTACCATTTTTAAAATTTACTCTATGGCTTAGGAATGTTTCCCTGTTAGTGCATATACATCTACCTGATTACTTTTAATTACTGCAGAACATTCAATAGTTTGGATATACCACAATTTGAATAGTCCCTTCTTGATAGGTATTAACTGTACTTCCAATTATGCAATATTATAAAGCAGAGCTGCAATGAGGATTGTTGTATATGTCTTCTTGTACAGATGAGCAAGCATTTTTTGGAGAAGTAGAATCCATAGGTTACAAGCCATGCACACTTTCAATCTCAAGAGCTATTGACAATTGCCCACTCAAAGGGCTGTACCAATTTCTATTCCTGCCAATAGTGGGTGAGAATTGGACCAGATCTTTGATGGGGCTCAGAATCTTAAAATTCTTGGCAATTATATGTGTATGAATCCATCCTGTGTTTGAAATAGGAGTAAATCTTCCAATAACACACAATTCTCTATATACTTAAGATATGACTCTTCATCAAAGCATAAAATTTTAAAGCTAAAAGAGATCTGGAAACAATTATTGTCAGTATTGCTTGCCTGAATATAAGAATAAAAGGGCTGAATTCTGGATAATAATAGGTCATGCCATTACCAATCTCAGAAAATGTCTCTACAAGCACAAAATAGTTAAATAAGCCACAAGATAAATCCTATTTGTATCACCTTCAGGGCATGAAGTACTTACACCACAGAGAGTTTGCTTCCGGGAGGCTGAAATCTCGAAACTGTGTGGTAGATGGGTATTTTGTACTAAAAATAACAGATTATGGCTTTAATGACATCTTGAAAATGCTAAGACTGTCCCAAGAGGAACCTTCTGTTGAAGGTAAGCAATGTACTTTACCCTCCTGATGCACACAGCATTAACTCCAAAGCTAAAATGAGAAATGCCCTGAATGAAAGCCTTAGACTGATTCAACTCCCCACTTTTGTTGAATACCCAGCGTCATTTCCAAGCCAAAGAAGTTGAATGAAATCTGCAGGCTGTAATCTTAGCACAGCCTAACCTTCAGAACAAAGTCAATGCAATAATGATGAGTTCCTGCTATGGCAGGATTAGGCTGTATTGTTTAGAGATCCTAGGGGTCCCTGAAGGAACTTACTGAGCACAGAGCAGACAGTAGGTGCTCAATAAATACTTGTCATATTGAATAGAAGGTAATTTGGTAGCCAGACCCTCACAAAGCACATTCTCAAATGGGATGTCACTAGAGCCTACCCTCACTGTCTCTGTCACAGAGAAAGAAGCAAGTAGGGGGCCCCCAGCAAGTAAATGTTCTATGGGTTGTATAGGATGACTTCAGACAGAACTATGGCATTCAGGTAAATAAGTGAGCCTGCCAGTAAAATTCATTTTGTGTTTTTGTCTTTTGTTTATTGCACTAATGAAAGCACTAAACAAGGTCTGTAGGGATCATCACAGATCAAATAGAAGAAATCTGTGATGAGGAGTGGGAATGGGAGAGTGAAAATTAGGAGGAAATGAACTGATAGAAGAAGGAAGGAAAGAAAAAGAGTTAAAAGGAGAAACAGTGAAAATACATATAGGAAACTTGGGCATTAAAAGTTCCAACCAGTGTTGCAAGGACAAAGATGAGAGAGTGGTGTGTGCATACACACACACACACACACACACACACACACACACACACACACACAGAAAAATACAACCCAAGAAGATAGAAAGAGAGATACAAAATTACAACATATATTCTTAAAAGTATCTTTGGCGTGATGCATTTTAAAACTGTTGACTTTACTACATAGAAAAAAAATGAAGAATGAGAGATAGAGGGATTCATGCATAGATAAAGACGATAATCCAGCCATCAGTGGTATCACCTTAGTGCTTTATAAAGCTTGTGGGATGCTAAACTTTAAGGAGTCATCTAATCCAACTCTCTAATTTAACGGATAACTGAGGCTCAATATTTTTCCAAATCATACAGTTACTTAGCAGCATTTATAGGAATTTAATTCTGGTCTTCTGAAGATGAGCCCTTATACCCAGTGAAATTAAAACATATAACAATTTCCTCTATCTGTGCCCATCCATGCTTTGGAGGACTTGAAGCTCCTGGAAATCATAATATAAACCATATGATTCTCTCTCTTTCTATCTGCTTATTGCAGACTTTGTCCTATGGTTATTATTTGACTGATTCCACTTTGAAAGTTTGGAGTAGTTTTCTGGTATTAGCGCTATAAAAGGTAAAACATAAATGATCAGCTTCCCAAAGTTCCATTTAATTCACAGGTTGACAACTTTCAAACTTAAGAAACTCTGGTCTCAGAGTGAGAAAAGGGTAGCAGTTGACTCTGTATGTGTATACAGGGTGTATGCGATACATTGGCAATAACTTTGCATCTCCTTATTTCATGTACCTCTTATTAATTTTGAAAAACTATATTTCTAAGGTTATGATTTAACATCATTGTTTCAGATATAAAGTATTAAATCCTGAGAGCAACTGTCATGTCAAAGGAATACCATGTTAGAGCAACCATAATTTCTGGACTGCATGCAGGGCGAACTGCTAAGAAAATGTGGACTTCAATAACATCCCTTTATGTACAGTTGACAACATAAAGAAGGTGTATGATGCTGATCCTGATATTGTGACACCAATAAGGAAAACACATAAGGTACACAAGGATTGCACAAGTCCAGATATTGTATACAAAAGCCAGGAGATCATCAATGAAGATCCAAGAAAGTAAATGCACTCCATAGCAAGAGAGCTGCATATGTTGGATGCAATGGTTTACAAGATTATTGCTGAAGATATCAGATACAGGTCACATATTCTTAGAAGAGGCCAGTTTGACACAGCAGACAGAGTAAATGTGCTTTGAAAAAGCAAAGAAACTGCTAACAAAATTGAAAAGTCCCAAAGAAAAAACCCCTCTGATTTTCTTCCCCAATGAAAATAATTTTCAATCCCCTGGCTGGTGGCACAGTGGATAAGGCACCCACCTGTGAACCCAAAGGTCACTGGTTCAATTCCCAGTCAGGGCACATAAACCAGGTTGCAAACCAGGTCTCCAGCCAGGTCTGTAGTTGGAGGCAGGTGAAAGGCAACCACACATTGATGTCTCTCTTCCTCTCTGCCTTTCTCCTTCCATTCTCTCTGGAAATAATGAATAAAATATTAAAAAAGAGAATTTCCAGCAGGACTAAACAGTCAACAGGAGAAACAACAGGTGGCTCTGTGAGAATCTTAATGAAGTCCCAATTGTCTTGAAAATGAAATTTCTTGCTACAGTGATGGCGTTAGGTGTTGTCTGCAATGAAGGAGATATCATGACCCTGTATTTTTTCCCACAAGGCTTGAAGGTGACTGCTGATGTTTAATTTGATGTTTTGAGAGAAGTAGGTGTACCGTGGATGAAGCAGGCTGCAAATGGATGTCATTTTAACTTCCAACAAGATGGTGCACCAGCACAGAACACCAGAAAAAAAAAAAAAAAAGGTACAAGAATTTCTGTGTCAGTGTTCCTGAATTTTGGTCAAAGGAAATCTGGCTGCCTAGTTCACCAGAAGCAAATCCTTTAGACTATTATGTATGCAGTGTTTGTGAGAGAGAAGTTAATAAATAATCCCATTCCAAAAAAGAGGCTGTTAAAGCTAAGATTGAAAACATGATGATGTCTACGGATAAAGAAAAGTTAAAGCATGCTCAAGATTCTAAAGTTGCATTGAGTCTATTATTGCAGCAAATGGAGATTTTTTTTAACAATTAAAAAAATAATAGCTATGTTTATGTATTTACATATCAGAATAAATTTATTTCAAAATACAACACTTGTGTGATATGTTGTTTATTTTACTAAAATTTTGGCAATTGATCACGTGCACCCTGCATATATATATAGATATTTATATATAGATATAAATATAGATATAGATATAGATATATAGTCTGCCTTTTCTCTGTCTCTCATTCTTACTGTTTCATTTTATTCTCTCTTTTTTTAAAATTTTATTGTTGTTGTATTGCATCCATCCCCTTTTTGCTCCCCTCTGTCCCCCTCATTTTATTCTCTTAACTGCAATTTCAGTGTGAGTGCTCAATCCATCATTCACGCACCGCAGCCAGGCGTTCCCTAAACTACAAATCTGGTCATGTTATATCTGAGCCAAAATTCATTGAATGGCTTCCCATTGCTCTTAGGATAAATTTCAAATTCTTTTTTAAATTTTAATTATATTGTTGTTGTGCTACATTTATCCTATTCCCCCTGCTCTCCCCTTTCCCACCCTCCCCATCTTCCGACAGTCAATCCCACATGTTGTTCATGTCCATGGGTCATCCATGCTAGTTCCTTGACTAAACTGTTAAACTGTTCCCCTTCTTTGCCTCCTTCTCCCCCCTCCTCTCTCCCCCTCCCCTCTGCACACTGAAAGTCTGTTCCTCGTATTCATGTCTCTGGTTATGTTTTGCTTGTTTATTTTGTTCATTATTGTCCTGTAATAGGTGAGATCATATGGTATTTGTCTTTCACTGACTGGCTTATTTCACTAAGCATAGTACTCTCCAGTTCCATCCATGTTGTTGCAAAAAGTAGGAGCTTCTTTCTTTCTGCTGTGTAGTATTTCATTGTGTAATGTATCAAAGTCTTTTGATCCAATCATCCACTGATGGGCACTTAGGCTGTTTCCAGCACTTGGCTATTGTAAATACTAGCACAGCTATGAACATAGGAATACACAGGTTCTTCTGAATTGGTGTTTCAAGGTCCTTCTGGTATAATCCTAGCAGTGGAATTGCTGGGTCAAAAGGCAGTTCCATTTTTAGTTTTTTGAGGAAATTCCATACTGTTTTCCATAGTGGCTGCACCCCCACTGCATCCCCATCATGTGCACCAGGGTTCCCTTTTTTCCACATCCATGCCAGTACTTGTTGCTTGTTGATTTGTTGATGATTGCCATTCTGACAGGTGTGAGGTGGTATCTTGTTGTGGTTTTAACTTGCATCTCTCTGATGGCTAATGATGTTGAGCATTCTTTCAGATGCCTTTGGACTCTTTGTATGTCGTCCTCAGAGAGGTGTCTGTTTTGGTCCTTTGCCCTCAAATTCTTTTGCATGGCTTATGAGCCCTCTGTGGTCTGGGCCTTGCAAACCTCCTTCCACCTTTATGTTCCAGCAGTGAGCTCCTTTCAGTTGTTTATTTACACCAGGCACTCTCTTACTTCCAGACTTTTACACACACTATACCCATTGCTTTGGACAGTCTTCCCTTCCCACTTTGTTGTAGACTCATCTGATTCTGACTAAATTCTACTCTGTCTTTAGGGTTCAACATAAAAGTACCAGTTATTCGAGAGGCTTTCCATGACCCCTAATGCTGGGCTAAGTTCTTCTCTTTATGATCTTTTAGGGCTTTGGGCTTTTTGTAATACCACACTTTGTTGGTAAATGTGTTTAATTAGCTATCTTTTCCCCTTATTTAAACTAAAAGCTCTGTGAATGCAAGAAACAGGTTGCTCCCCTCAACACCTTTCACTACCTGACAGGATAAATGTTTATTACATCAATGAATGGAGGAAATAAAATGAAATCACTTGCTATTCCCTACCTTAGATGACAGGGCTAATATAATCTCAGAATTAGAAAGCTCTTGGAAATCATCTGGTAAACTTCCATTTTATAGTTGGAGAAACTGAGGTTCAGAAAGGTGAGCTAATTAATGATCAAACTGAGATTTTTTTGTTTAACTTTATTGTTGTTGTATTACATCCATCCCCTTTTTGCTCCCCTCTGTTCCCTCCCCCCCCATTCCCTCCAAGTCAATTCCACCTGCTGTCCATGTCCATGGTTCCTTTATACTAGGTTCTTGTCTAAGCTGCTCCCCTTCTTTGCCTCTGCCCACCCCCTCCCCCCAACCCCTTTCCCCCTGACCACTGCAGGCCTATTCCTTGTATTCATATACTTGGTTCTGT
>PVIW01014191.1:0-24448 GCA_004026585.1 Noctilio leporinus | reverse complement strand
GGGGAGGGGGACAGAGGGGAGCAAAAAGGGGATGGATGTAATACAACAACAATAAAATTAAAAAAAAAAAAAGAAGAATGATCGTGAGCTAATAGTGTAATAAAAGTTGTAATCTATCTAAAGCACTTTCTTAAGTTATTATGAACTGTCCATCTGGGGTTTAAAATGAGAGATTTGGCTTCCCCTCTGTCCCTTAAATGTTTCTCTATTTGTGTAACACACTGTCTGGCACATAGTAGACCTTTAATTTTGTTTTGTGTTTATATTTTATATATGATCACAAGGTTGAAGGCCCACTCATGAGCTTTGGAAAGTAGAGGATAAATAAGAATAAACTTTTTTCCCTGAGGGGGGAAGAAATCATGATATTTATCAAACAATTGAAAATTTGAACACTGACTGGATTTCTTATAATGTTAGGGAATTATGTTAACTGCTAGGGTAATGATATTGTGTTAGAAACAAGTTGTTATTTTATTTTATGTTTTTAAAGATTTTATTTATTATTTTTAGAGAGGGGGGAAGAGGGAGAGGCAGAGAGGGAGAGAGACATCAATGTGTGGTTGCTTTTCACCTGCCTCCAGCCACAGACCTGGCTGGAGACCTGGCTTGCAACCTGGTTATGTGCCCTGACTGGGAATCGAACCAGCAACCTTTGTGTTCACAGGCCGGTGCCTTTCCAGGTGCCACCAGCCAGGGCACAAGTTGTTATTTTAAAAGATACGTGATAAAATATCTACAGGTGAAATGGTACATTGTTTGGAGTCTATTTCAAAATGAATGGGGGGTAGTGAATGGAATACAAAGAAACAAGATTGCCCAGGAGTCGATAATTGTTGAATTGGGTGACTGGAACACAGAGACTCTTACATCATTATATTATTCTGCTATATTTGCACACATGCTATTTTATATAATAAAAGGTTTCAAAAATTGCAATTATTTTTTTTTAATGGATGAAATAACCCCCTAACACTTGACTACCCAGTAAACCCCACCTGTCCTTATAGTACTTAGAAATCCTTCCAGCATCCCAGGACCTACAATGGGTCTCATCCAACCTGTTACATTCTTCAGCCAGCACCTGTGTGTGGCTAAAATTAAGCCCTGTCAAAGTTATCTTGGAGACCCTTTCAATTTCCCACAAAATAGGTAAATAAAGCATTGCATATAAATCTTGTAGAGTGATTTTTAAGTATGTTAGCATTTGAGAAACACTGAGATAAACTAAAGGAAGGCCTAATAAACTGTATTACTTTCTCCACTTGCTTTCCTGGACATCACTTCTTGATTCTCCCTCTAGTTTGTTAGTCTCTTCTTTCCCATCCTCCCCCCAGCTCCGTGGTGGAGTGTCCCAGGGTTCAGTCCCCGATTCTTTCCTTTTCTGCCTATTCTAATTTCCTAGTGAATTCATCAGTATCACGGGTTGAAATAATGTCTATTATTTAAAGATTTCCATCTCTAGCCCAGAATCAACCCCTTGAATGCCAGATCCATCTTTATCTAATTGCCTGCTTGACACGTCCACCTGGATGTCCATCAGGCACCTCAGATGAACATCCCTGAAACAGAATTCTTCATTTCCAACTCTTCCCCATCTTGCTCCCATCCAGTGTCCCTCTTCCCTGTAAATGGCACCAGTTGCTCAGGCCAAAAACTTCAGAGTTGTCCCATTTTCTCTTACATCTCCTATTCAATCTTTCATTATATCCTATTTGCTCTTATTTCAAATAGTTCCATAATCCAATCACTTCTCACCATTTTGGCTGGATTATTTTCATAGTTTTGCAACAGGTCTCCCGCTTTCCACTAACAGCTTCTCCTCAGTTTTGGTAACCAAGCAGCCTTCCGTCAGATCATATTACTCCTTCTCTCCAGATCTGCTCCTTGTGTCCAATCGCAGAGGAAAGTTTTAAGTGACTTCTGAAGCCCTCCAAATTATATGCAATGAACTCCACTACTTTCTGCTATCAAATACCCCTGTGACCTCATGTCTGCCTGTTCTTTGCTTCACTGACTATGCTCCAGCCCAGCTGACTGCACGGCTCTTTCTTGAACTTGCCAAGTGCACTGCCTCCCCCGGACCTCCGCCTGCCTTCAGTCCTCTGCTCACATTATCTCACACACACACACAAACACATTTCTTAGCACCCCTCCCCCACTTAGTCCACTTTATTTTTTCCATAACACTTATCTTTTGATATAATGTACACCTCTCATTTATTATATGTCTTTTCTACTGGAATGTAAACTCCATAAAAATTGAACATGGGTCTGGTTCACTGTTGTATTCCTATCACCTAACATAGCTCTTGGCTTATATATGAGCCCCACAGTGTGAAATGAATGGCTAAGTCAGTGAAGGAAGGAAGAACAAGGAAGTCCAGGTGCAGGTGGGTAAGCATGAAACAGTTAAGATGCTCTTCCAATCTCAGCAGTAATTATAGGATGGGTGGGAAATTTGGGAGAGATTCTGCTTATCTCCTAGCTGACTCCACTCTGTTTAATGATGAAAGCTCACCAAAAACTGCTCTGTTGGGTTCGGCTCTGTGGAGAGGCCTGAATCCCAAAAGATTCTCAACCCCACAACCATTGAGGAGCCGAATCCCACCAACAACCAATCACATGAGTGAGGAAGGGAGTGGGTCCTTCCTCACTGAGCCTTAAGACGAGAGAAGGTTTGGCTTTGTGAGAGCCAGGGGACCCGGCAAAGCCATACCTGGACACTGACCCACACGGATGGTGAGAAAAGAAGAGTTGATTCAGGTTATGAGAGTAATTTATTATACAGCAATAGTTAACTAAGATTGAGTTTGGTTGTTCACGACTGCACCAGAAATTCCTTGAAAGTAGTGACTGTTGATTCAGCGCTTGTCAGATGAATATTTTTTAAGTAACTGGATAACAGAGTTTTTAGTCTTTTCTGAGTCTGCATGTATTTGGGGGTAGGGCGAGGGGCTCAGTAAAGCTACCTTAGGCAGATGCTAACTCGATGGTCCTTGGCCCCCCTCTCAGCCTTGCCTCTCAGTCCCTGATCTCACCAGCCCATTCAAGCGCATCTCCCAGTCGTTGTGATCAGGTGGACCAAGTAAAGTTTTTCTAAACAAGTGATCACTTTCAATCCAGTGCAGGATGCATATTTCAAAGATAGAGATAAGCAGAGAATGGAACAATGGTCCCCTGATTAGAAATTTAAATGCTGTTCTTACAACATAACCTGTGTTAACAATCACAGGTTTTTATTACAGATCCTTGAAGATGCACAGATCCATCAATTAGTATGCACATCCCTACCTGTGTGGTCCATAGAGAACAATCTTCCCATCATGGTGGGGACTTTTCTAGAGCCACCAATGATCCTAGCACTCAGGTCACGAGGGCTTAATCCCTCATTTTGACTCACAGCCAGAGAATGTGATAAATGCAAGAGATTGAACACTGTTGGGTCCAAGCATCTGATTTTTCCACACACACATTGACACAGGCAATGCCTACACTGAGCCATAGTGGATCCTTCCATCAGAAAGCTGACTGAGCTTCAGAGTGAAAATTCCCCTTGTCCAGGCAGGTCAGAGGCTCAGCTCTGCCAAGTCACATGGTGAGCAGCCAGGCTGACTGGATACTAAAACCCAGTGGACGTGAACACTTCCCTTTACCTACAGGTCTCTTCCAGGCAGGTGGTGTGAGCGCCCAGGATCACCTAAGAGTCCAGCTGAGGTCACAATCTTTTCAATGAGTTCCATATTCCATATTCCAAGAAAGGATTTCTTCGCTCTATGGGGTGCATTCCAGGGTCCTGGGGCCCATGCTGCTTAGGCTGAAGCACATGGAAGCTGGTCATTTAGAAGCTGATCTAAGGTTTCATAGAAAATGACCCATCTTTGTTCTGGCCACCCAGTTTCTCTCTAAGTATGATGTTACCAAGGTCTGCCTCTGCTGATAGCTATTTCTTCGAAGCAATGGGGAAACCAGAGTGTAAATAAGTATTTTATTTATCCATTCTTTTTGTTGTTCTTTTTTGGTTTTCATGTTGTTTTGTTTTGCTTTTTAGCAATCTGAACAGTCTCTGGCATTCTCTCTGGGCCCCAATTATTGTTTCATTCATTCATTCATTCATTCATGTATTCATCCATTGAATACATACTTGGGTATTCTAGGCTTTGAGGTGACAAGGGTAGGGAAGACCCATGAGGTCTGTGTGTGCCTTTGTGGAGGTTGCTTTCATGTGGGATGAGAGAGGTTTACCCCATCCCAAAGGATGTGTACACTGGCCCAGCAGTTCCTGGGGCCAGTTAGTTATGTTCCAGTAGTCAGCACAGATGTGATTTTCCCAGCGGGTCGTTTTTTGAAGATAAGCAGCTGTAAATCAGCATGTCAAAAGCCTCCTTCAATGAGTACTCTCTCTTATCTTAGACTTTGGAAGCTTCAGAGAAAAAATGTTTGCATCCAGGCTGAGGGAAAGCTGTGTGTTGGAGGAAGGCACCCAGGAAGAATGTTCAAAAACACAGGTGAGTTTAGCCTGTCCATACCCCACCAATTTTGTCATTAGAAATGTAAAAAAACGTCCCCCAACCTCCACACCACTCTCAGTCTACATCACAGTCAAATGAAGCAGACCCGAGGCATGAGGTCCACTGAGAATAAAAACAACAGACAGAAAGAATTCATCCCCCTATCCCTGAATGGCGTTTTGGAATATGATGGCCTGTGAAGCCTCTAGAACCCAGATACACCGGCTTGATCCAAAATGATGTCTGAGAGGAACATGGGTCAAATAGCAGCTCCCAAACCTTCAGAAAGAACTCCTCAGTTCTGGGTAAACATCAGAATGAACCAGAGAACTTAACAAATTACCCATGAGCCCAATTCCAGCCCAATGAAATCTGAGTAGAGATTCTCCCTCCTTCCTTCATTCCTTTCTCTGTTCCTCTTTCCTTCTTTCTTTCTTTCTAGAATATTTATTTATTTATTTATTAGCCAAACTGAAGACATATGCCAGGGAGCAAGATTTCAAATGTTCCTTTTCCTTTTCTCTTTTTTAAGGCGCTGGGTGGCACTGAGGCACAGCCAGAGCTGGGAGCCCTGCCTCAGATGGCGCGGGACCAGGAGCAGCCCCACCTGTCAGAGAGCAAAGGTAAGTTACACAGGCTGCTGCACGTGCCAGAAGGACTTGCAAGCTCACTGGTAAGTTGGTCAATAAGTCTAAACTTCAAAAACACATTTCCAAAGTTCAAGTCACTTTTCCTGTGGCTAGAAACCTTTAGAATTGTAAAAGCAAACTTTTATATCCAGAGCAACTTTGAAGTTTGAAATGTAAAGCCGGCAAGCTGTGTCTTCCCACAGAAGGGAATGTTTTAAATTCCTGGACAGCGTGTCAGAATTTCAAAGGATAATAATAACAGGTAAAAGCGGACTGATGTCTAGAGCCAAGCAGAGAGCAAGGTTTCATAGGGTCCCGTCCGGACTCCCCGTCCACCTTCTCCACAGGAATAGGCTGTCACAAGGCTGGAGGCCAGCTCTTCCCCAGCAGAACTACCCTATCTGGAGCATCTCTGGGGGAAGGCCAGCTTATCTCTGCCAAAACAATTTAGGTAAGGAGGCACTCGCTGTTTTCTAGAACAGTCTGCACCACTTTACTTTAGCTGGGTTGGTGTAAGGAAGGTCTATCTTTGTGCTGAACTGGAAACAGCCACTACATGTCCTCCATCTCGGGCTGGCCGTCTCCCGCATCGGAGCACCTGTGATGGCCATGCCTGTGGCCTGAGTCCTCCTCCCTCTGACCCTTCTCAGGATAAGATGGTTTCCAGATCCCTCATCACCTGGCTGTTCTTACAAACTTTCAGTGTGCTTCTTAAAATATGACACCCAGAACCAAACACTGGGTGTGAAATATCAGATGCATCAAACGTACAGCTAGTTTCAGACACAAAAGCACCAGTCTAGTTTGTCATCAGGAGGGTCAGCACGGGGACTCTGGCATGGGCCGAGAAGCCTGGGAGAAGCACACATCTTGGATGGCCATAGCCACCTGGTTGGTTAGAGAGGCCAGACAAGATTTAGCACCAATTTGTAACCAAGGATTAGACGCAAATACTACTTTGTAATTTTAGTACAATTACTCCTCTGTTAGTAAACATCTTGTAGGTGGGTCTGCACTGTGTGCTATTTCTGGAGTATGGGATAGATGGAGGTCACAGGCAGAAAATAATAAAAAGGTAAGAAAGTGCTTCCTGTGTACTGGACAGGAAGCTCCCCATGGGTCACTCTGATGGGCTGGCTGAGAAATCAGAGGCTCTGATGTCAAACAGAAGCAACATGGGAGGACTGGGTGGTTCCCAGCCCTAAATCAGGAAGTCATCTAGAAGGCAGGGAGGGATTGGGACCAACACTGGTGCCGGTGTTACCACCACTCCACTGCACTGTGGACAGTGTCAGGAAGCCCCGTATTCTAGGGGGAGCATGCAAGAGGCATAGGTAGTACCCCAAACATAGTCATCAAAAGCCGTGCCTTTTGGAGAAGGAAAAGGACAGATGTCTCAGCTGCTTCGCTCACCTGTTTTTGTCCTATGCTGGAGAGTCAGGGCTTTAAAGAATGTCTGTCTTGAAATAAGACACGTTCAGAGTGATTTGCAAGGATGGAAGACCAGAGGCAACTTCGCCCTTCGGAGGGTGAAAGCTGTTGGGAGAGCTGGAGGACTGGAGGACAGGATACAAGCAAGCATACTGCTTCCTCAGGCTGGAGCCAGAAAGAGGAATTATAGGTGGAAACGATGTAATCATTCAGCTTGCTTGTAATTTTTGCCCTTGTCCAGGCGGGAGGCCCCTGGAGCTTCTCTGCAATGAAGAAGCTTCTGTGCCTCACCAACAGAAGGGGCTTGTTTCAGAAGAAGGCCCAGGAGAAAGCCAAGGGGTCAGGACCCTCCAGCCTACAGGAAGTGGGCTGTAAGCCCAGGCGTCTCCACTACCTCATGGTGGTTTTGGTTTAAGTCTTCAACACATCACCACATGCAACAACCTCATAATAATAGCTTTCTGGCTTTGTGGGTGGTTGATGGCTAATAAAGCAGCATCTGATCTGACTTTCTCCCTCTCATTTGACTATCTTCCTGGATACAATCTCCTGAAATACAAATGAGAGATAAGAAACAATTAACTAGATAAACTGAAGGGCAAAGCCAAAGGGGAGGTTGTTCGTTTTATCTGAAATATCTGAATTCTTGAATTTAGATCTGACATCTGAAACAATATAACACTTGGCAGCTGGAAACAAATACACACAAAGAACTTCCACAATGGGTATTTTCCTTTTAATGAAAAAACAACCTGCCCTGGCTGGTGGCACAGTGGATAGGCGACAGCCTGCAAACCCAAAGGTCACCGGTTCAAATCCCCAGCCAGGGCACAGAACCAGGTTGCAAGCCATGTCTCCAGCCGGGTCTATAGCTGGAGGCAGGTGAAAGGCAATCATACATTGATGTATCGCTCCCTCTCTGCCTCTCTCTCTTCCTCTCTCTCTGGAAATAATAAACAAAGTCTTAGAAAGGAAGGAAGGAAGGAAGGAAGGAAGAAAGAAAGAGCAACCTATTACTGAGGAAGAAAGAAAGAAAGAAAGGAAGGAAGGAAGGAAGGAAGGAAGGAAGAAAGAAAGAAAGAGCAACCTATTACCGATGCTATTTCTTTAAACTTGGAGGGACTCAGAATTTAGCCTGAGTGGATCCTCACAAGCTCTTCTAACAAGTCAAACAAACAACCTAGATAGTGTCTCATAAAATCCACATCTCAGAAGTTCCAGGGACTGTATCATTCTCATGTTTTAAGGAAGAAGGAAGCAGGTATGGAAATGAAATCTATTTAAATGAATGTCAGCCTGCAAGGAATTACATTAATCTTGGAGAGGAATTTAAGTATCTTCAACATGCACAACTGTCTAGTCACAGTATGAGATGTGTTCGTTCATTCACTCGTTCACCTATTCATTTATTTCACAAACACTCATTGAGAGCCAATTCTGTGTCCATAGCATCAATTGGCTTTCCCTGTGGGAAGTAGCTCTGCCCAGGTCTCTGACCCCAAAGGAGGGAGTCATTCTTCTCCTCCAGGAGAAACGGGGGGCCTCCCTGCAGCTTTCACATTTGGAAACAATTATGGAAACAGGTGATCTCACCTCCATGCTGGGATTGGGGCCACCTGGACCCAGGCTTGCTCAGCTTCTCTATCTCCACATGAAAATGTCTCTATAGCTTCACTTCTTTTCTCCCTCCCTCTTGTTTCAGAGAAAGAAGTGTCCAAGACCGACCTCTCCAGCACCTGGTCCTTCTCTTCCCTCTTTATTTTTTTCTGTCCTCCACAGACATGCCTAGTTCTCCCTACCTTATACAGACCATCTCTAGTCTGCAGCTTCTCAAACTACCATTGTTTTCTCTCTGTTTCCATGGCCAACTCTCAGCGGCTACTTCCTCCTCTCTATTCACTCCATTCTCTCTCTGCAAACTCCACACAGCCCTCTAGATGAGACTAACTGCAAAAGTGATCGATGGGTGATCTCTATGGGAAAGAGTCATATTCCAATATCTGTCATCTTTTTCTTTCTTTTAGAAATAGAACCCATCTGTTTTAGCTGAGTGCCAGGCTGTACGGCTAAAGGCAGCATCTTCCAGCTTCCCTTGAGGTTATGTGTTACCACTGATGTAATTTCTGGGCCATCCTCTTAAAAGGAAGGGGCATGCTATCCACTTTTGCTTTGTACCTTCGTGCTGGCTACGCTGCGGAGGGATTAGAGGTCCTGAGACAGGCACCTCATGCTCAAGATGGAAGAGCAACAAGGTATAATTAAAGGAGGATGGCTCCTCAACAAGGTGTCATGGCCACATTAGCCCTGTTTATGCGGGACTGTTATGTGAGGGGCACTACGCCTCCCACAGTCAAATCCCTGTCCTTATAGCATAACCCACATCCTCATCAACACAAGCTTCCAAATGCCAATTCCAACATCCATTTCTCAGAGCCCATTCTTCCAGATCTCTCAGTGACCCCGGGCACCACGGGTGACCTTTCTCCTCAAAGCTTTCTTCTCCCTCAGCCCACCTGCTACTTACTGCCCAGTCCGGATTCCCTTCCTGCCTCTCTGATGGTTCCTTCTTTGTCTACCTCATGGCTTTGCCTTCTCTGTCCCTAATTTATTTTGTTTTTGAGAAGGCAGCGGGGTGATCATTTATTTATTGTTCCATTTATTTGTACATGCATTGGTTCATTCTTGTACCCACAACCTGGGTGCATCAGGGCAACACTCAAACCAACTGAGCCTACCCAGTGAGGGCCACCCTCCTTTAACCAGGGCTATTCTCCACTGACTTCCTCTTCTCCATCGGGTGCCCTTCATTGGTAAGCTAATCACAACTCATCATTCAATCCTCTCTCTAGACCTTGCAGCACCACTGTCTTGGTCTGCCCTGGGACAGAGGTGGGTCTTTGCGCAGCAGGGTGGTATGACAATTAAGAGTATGGATTTCGGAGCCGCACTGTCCTGTTTGAATCCCAGCTCTGCCAGTGACTCACCATGGGATCTTGGGCAAGTTGCTTAACCTCTCTCTGCTTCAGTTTCCTCACCAACAAAAGGAAGACAATAAGAGTACTCTTCTCAAAGGTTGTTGAGAGCATTAGACAAGTTAATATGTAGATGTATAGCAGTTAGAGCAGAGCATGGCACCTAGAATGTGCCATGTAAGTGTTAACTCACATGGCTGTTGGTAGTTACACCTGAGGACACAGGTCTCAGTCTCCGACCTGGTTGCAGCTGGCTCAGACGTTACATCAGAGTCACAGTCACTTCCTAGTGTTTGGTGGCTAGAACTGTGATCCGATTTCTCTGCCTGCCTGGATTCCTGATCTCCTCCCTGCTCTGGCCTCTGAAGATTACAAAAGAATTTTATTCCCCTCTGTGTCAGTGGCCTTTGGACACCCATCTTCACCCTTGACCCTTCCCTAGTGCCCCAATGCTGCCTCTGACATTGGCAGTGGAGGAAGGTTACAAATATTGCATGGGAGGCATTTCAACTAAAATTTATTGTTTATTTGAAATTCAAATTTCTCAGGCAACCAGAATGAGGAGAGCAAGAAGTGGCCAGGGTGATGACTTCTATGTGAGAAGGAGAGGAAAACCTGGACCCTCTGTAGGCAGGCCCCTGTCCCCGGGGTAAACCGAAGAGAATTCCTGTGGACAGGTGATTACAGGACGGGAGGCAATATGCTCTTGCTGGGTGTGAGTGGAAGGCTTGTTTTTCCTCCCTTTCCTGGTTTGGAGAGCGCACCAGGAGGAGTTCTCCACCATCCCACCGGCCTCAGAGAGCAAGACTCTTCCCTCCAATCCAGATCTCTTTGTTCTTTTGAGAGCCTTCAGAGAAATGGAACATGGGGGGGGGGGGGTGATATGCAGTGAAACGCCTAAAGTATAACCTAATCTGAGCCAAATGTAGCCCACAGCATCCTAAAAATGAGACATGTGGGCACCTCCAGCCTCTAATTACACAGCAAAGATGACGCACATTGGCTACAGCTTCTTTTCTTAGGGGAAACGGGAAGCCGTCACTTTGGAGATGGGAGGGTGGCGAGAAGCATGCATTTAATTCTTCTCAGTATGAACATGTTTATTTTAACCTACCTAATATAGTTTTTTTTTTTTTTTGTGAGATGTAAAGCATCCAAAATAGCCTATATATTGAAAAATGAAATTGAAACAAAGGAGCTCACAAGTTATTAGGGGAAATGCAAATTAAAAACACAGTCAGATACCACTATCTACCTTCTAGAATGACTAAAATTAAATTACAAAACAAAACGAAAACTGGCACCACCACATGCCAGCCAGGGTATAGATCACCTAGGCAAAATGATCCAGTCACTTTGGAAAACAGTTTGGCAATTTCTTACCAAGTTAAACATATACTTACCATGTGATGCCCTGAAATCTCCTTGCTGAGTTACATCTGTTTATCCCAAGGGAACTAAAAACACGCATTCACACAAAGACCTGTATGCTATAGCAGCTACTTTAATATTAGCCCAAACACTGAAACAACCAAAAGTCTGTCAACAGTACACAGATACACAAACTGTGGCACATCCAAACACGGAGAACTCTTTAGCACCAGGACAGAACAAGGCTCCTGACACATACAAAACAAAGATAGAGCGTAAAGCGTTATGTAAATGAAGGAAGCCACACTCAAAGGCTGCACGCTCTATGATTCCATTTACATTACATTTTGAAAAAAGCAATAAAAGAAACAAAGACACAGAAAGTCGGTAAGTGGGATGGGGATTTTCTACAATGGGATATGAGGGAATTTGGGGCTGATGAAACTGTTTGATACCGATCATGGTGATGATTACACAGTTGTGTACATTTGTCAAAACTTATAGGACTACATACTCTACAAATTAACCTAATAAACCTGACAATAAAAATCCTCAGGTCTTATTTTTATGGAGTACTGTTATCACCTATGTAAATGTGAGCTAATGTTTGAGTAATTTGCACCAGTCACTATGCCACACATTATATGTGTATTAGAGCATTTAAAATATATATCGGCTGATGGTTATACACACAGGTTAGATACTTATGTAATTACATATATATTATATATGCATGTATATGTAATACATATATATGAGTTGATTATTAGATGAAGAAACTAAGGTTCAAAGAGGTTAAGGAACTAGTTCAGAGTCACAAAGGAGGTCAGTGGTAGAGCTGAGGTTGAGCCCAGGTGTGTGTGATTATAGAACCTGCACATCTTGCTACCCTAGTTCAAGGTGTAAATAATCATCATCAATGCACATACATCTAGTCAGGGTTTCTAAGCCTTAACACAAGTGACATTTGGGGCTGGATAAATTTTTGTTTTGAGGGGCTGTCCCATGCACTGTAGAATGTTTAGGAGTATCCCAGTAGTCACCAGCTATGCCCCTTCAGTGTGACAACAAAAGTATCTCCAGACATTGCCAAATGTCCTCCCCTCTTCCCATTAAAGCCCCTGAGATTTCAGTGAGACTCTCCCAAAGAAAAATCCACATGGGCCTCCTGGAAATCCTGAAGATCTAGGCAGGCTATGTGGCATATTGGGCGTATTTGGGCAGCTGGAGCACTAACTTAATTGGAAGATTTGGGTCATGGGTGAATCTTCAGAAGTTAATTCTATATAAAGCTCATGAAAAGAAATGTGTATATACACATGTGCACATTGAAACACAAGAAAAAAACCACGACGTTTCATGAAAATTATGTCAAAAATGTGTTTTCCCTCCTATGTAGTCACCTTGATGCCTCATTGTCCAGGATGGTGCTAGTGTCACCCTTGGAAACTGCCTCTGCTTTGAGATTGTCACGGGCAGCAAGTCTTCATCTTTTGGAGAGAGTTAGCAGTTATCAGGATGGTGAACAGATGGGCAACCAAATTAGGTGATTATGATATATATTTTTTTCTCAAACAGAAGATGTAACTATGAAATAATAAGATTGATCTTTCGAGTTCCAGCCAAGATGGAGGTGTAGGTAGATACACTTTGCCTACTCAAATAATCATAAGGATTACAACTACCTCAAAACAAAAAACAACCAGAACCACCAGAAAATCAAACTGTATGGGAAGTCTGACAACCAAAGATTTAAAGGAGAAATATTTTCTAGATGGGTAGGAGGGGTGGAGACAGGGAGCTGCGGTGCAGAGGATACTGTGTGGTGGAGGTGAAGAAGTGGCAGCAGTGCGAAGACGGCAGCTGAGGACGGCGAAACAAGTACTCCCACATTCGTGTGTGGCAGATAAAAGCGAGGAGGGGCATCTTGAGAGTGATCACAGCCCAAAGCTAGACCACAAAGCTTATGGTTCCAGCACCATGGAAAATAAAGACTCATTGCTTCTAGCTATGAAAACAAGTAGGGGTTGGAGTGGCAGAAGAAACTGCCCACCTCTCAGGAGAGTCCATTTAAAGAAACCCTATGGCCCTAGAGCATACTCAGTCCCATTCATTCTAGGAACCATCATCAGAGAAACAGCTAGAGGGAGGCCAGTCACATTCGGGAAGCTGATAAAGTGACTAGAAAAGGGGCCAGTGCTGAGCAAGCAGTGTTGTTCCCTCTCTGACCCCTCCCCAACATACAGCACCAGAAAACTGGGAAATGGGTCACCTAATACCTAAGGCTCTGCCCCTTACAACATGACAGGTGTACACCTCTACCTATGACACAGAGGCAAACACAAGAGCCTGTCAAGTTGAGGAGACAGAGAAGTATGGCCCAAAAGAGGGAATAGGTCAAGGCTCCAGAGGGAGAACTAAGCAAGGAAGGTAGCCAACCTAACAGATGAAGAGTTCAAAACACTGGTGATGATGATCAGAGAAATGATTGAGTATGGGAAATGCATAAAGGAAGAAGTGAAGGTTGCTACACTAAATGAAATTTTTAAAAATCCACATGAAACCAATAAGGAAGGGAAGTAAGCTGGGGTTCAAATCATTGAAGTGGAACCTAAGGAAGAAATAATCAACCGCTATAGAATGATGAAATAAGAATGGGAAAAAATGAGAGGCTTAGGAACCTCTGGGACAACTTTAACTATGCCAACAGCTGAATCATAGGGGTGCCAGAAGGAGAAGAGGAAGAGCAAGAAATTGAAAACTTGTTTGAAAACAGAAGTAAAGGAAACCTCTCTAATTTGGTGAAAGAAATAGACATAAAAGTCCAGGAAGCACAGATAGTCCCAAACAAGCTAGACCCAAAGAAGACCACACCAAGACACATAATTAAAATGCCAAAGGATACGGATAAAGAAGGAATCTTAAAAGCATCTAGAGAAAAGAAAAGTTACTTACAAAGAAGTTCCCATGAGATTGTCAGCTTATTTCTCAAAAGAAACTGCAACAGAGGGGAGCAAAACGGGGATGGATATAATACAACAACAATAAAATTAAAAAAAGAAAGAAAGAAACTGCAAGCAAGAAGGCACTGGCAAGAAGTATTCAAAGCAATGAAAAGCAAGGACTTACAACCAAGATTATTCTATCCAGCAAAGCTATCATTTAGAATGGAAGGGCAGATAAGTGCTTCCTAGACAAGTAACATTATATATGAAATGCTAAAGGAGCTTAATTAAAAAAAAGAGGATTAAAACTATGAACATTAAAATGACAACAAACTCAGAACTACCAACAACAGAACCTAAAAAACAAAAACTTAAACAACCAGAATAGGAACAGAAACATAGGTATGGGGATCATTTGGAGGGTTATCAGCTGAGAGGAGGAAGGCAGAGAAATAGTGCAGGGATTACGAAGCATATTTGTCAGGTATAAAATAGGTAGGGGGAAGTTAAGAATAATAGAGGAAAGGTTGAAGCCAAAGAACTTATATGCACATCCATGGACATAAACTAGGTGGGGTGGGATTGCTGGAGGGAAGGCAGCAGGTACTGGGCAGAGGGGAGTAAAGTGAAAAGAACTTGGGACAACTGTAATCAATAAAATATACTTAAGGGAAAAAAAGTCACAGAGGTAGAAGAAGTGAGAGTTAGAAAACATGGACTAAGAGAACAAGTTACAGAAGCAAAAAAAAGGACCTTGCAGCTTAGGAGACAGAGAGGTAAGGAAACCGCACATTGGGAGAAGGGGGTGAGGAAAGCCAAGGGCAAAGAGAGAGCCACACTGGCTCCTCTGTCTTTCAGTGTTTATCTGGAGATCTCAGAAGAGGATCCCAGCAGAATATTCATCAGCTTTCCCAGTGCATATTTTTCAGGGTCCTGGACTCCACGGATTGGTTGGCCCCAGGACAGGGTGTCATTACATTAGTCAGAGCAGCCATAGCATTGCTTGCCTTGTTTTGCAGCTTTTCTGGGGCTGGAGCTGAAACACAACTGAGGCCTAGTTGTGATCCCTGGGGGTTAATGCTTAAGACAGAGGTCGCGCAGGGGCCTGCATGGGGTTTCAAATGAGGCCACACTGTAGCTCCTTGTTCTTCCTCCAAGTGAGTCCACCACTCAACTAGTGATTGCCAAGGGTAAAAGGTCAGGGGACGGTCTGAGCCACGTGACCAGCAACGTGCTAGGGGAGGAAAGGTTACTGGGGTCAGGTCCTTGTTTTCCCAGTTTGGTCTGTTGCTAGGGGCTTTCTGTCCTAGTGACCTTCTGTACCTGGTCCATTCTCTGCTCAGGCTTGTCTAACTGCCTACCACAGAAATATGCCTTAAAGAACCAGTCAGAGAATTATACACGTAGGTATTTACTGCAGCATATGAATTTGCATAGTTTCCTTTTTGAAAAAATGTCCATCATCTGTTCTACCCTAGTGCCTGACTTATCTTTTAGCCTTTGTTAATAGCTTTTGGTCTTGTGTCTGAATTTTGGTTGTGAACTGATCATGACCTTTCAAAAGCTGATTGAAAAAATATTTACAGTAAAATTTTTGCCCTGTTTGTTTCCTGAGTTAGCTGACTATCTACAACACAGAAAAGATGACATTCAGGGACGGAACAGTGCAGAGTCCATCTGAAGGAGGCGGAAGGAACAGACATTTTCTGGCATTAGACCTGAATGTATTACAAGACCAAGGATATTTGGTTCTAAGATGTCTGGCAAAATGAAACAAAAAGAAATAAAATAAGTTACATAATTGTCCTTGTCTAATAAAACAAATAATTCTCATTTTTCTGTGGAGTCAGCAAAAATTGCCCTAACCAGTTGCCTCAGATGGTTGAGCAAAGCCTGTAGAGTGAAAGGTCACCAGTTCCATTCCAGTCAGGGTTGTGCACCAGGTCCCCAGTTAGGGCCATGCGAGAGGCAACCAATGATTCTCTTCCTCTCTTTCTCCCTCCCTCCCCACCTCTCTAAAAGTAAATAAATAAAACCTTTTTAAAAATCAAATAAAAACTAAATGAATAAACCCAAGCAACAAAGTATGATGTGCATCCTCATAAAGGGCACTGAGGGACACAAAAGATGGCCTGTGACACTGTGATTCATAACAATAAGTATTAGGTCTTCATCTATTTCTGCAGGAGCTTCCCAAACCCTTGGAATTTACTGAGATCAATGGAAGCATCTTTCATTATAGCACTCTCGGTTCCCAAAATTACTTCAGAGTCATCAAGGTGAAATGAATGCCTTATTATTTATAACGGAAACCCCCTGAAGACTGGAGGCAGGGTGCTGATTACTAGGGGAATCACCCATGTGATTAGAAGATTAGAACATCCTACCTCTGACCTCCAGGGAGAAGGGAGAGGCTGGAAGTTGAATTAATTACCGATGGCCAATGATTTAATCAATCTCATCTATATAATGAAACCTCCATAAAAGCCCAAAAGGCGGAGGGTCAAAGAGCTTCCAGTTGGTGAACATGTGGAGATGGGGGGAGGATGTTGTGCCTGGGGAAGGCATGGACTCTGCACCCCTTCCCCACGCCTTGCCCTGTGCGTCTCTTCCACCTGGCCCTTCCTAGGTTACACCCTTTCATAACAAACTACTTTTGTTGCTTGTACTAACTAGTTTTTCTCTGAGTTCTGTGAGCTACCCTAGGAAATTAATCCAACCCAGGGAGGGGGTCGTTGGAACCTCCCTCTATAGTTCACTGGTCAGAAGCGCAGGTGACAAACCTGGACTTGCGACTGGCATCTGGAACAGGATGGGGACAGTCTTGCAGGAGCTGGGCCCTAACCTGTGGGATTTGATACTATCTCTGGGTAGAAAGTATCAGAATTGACTTGAATCAGAGGACACTGAGCTGGTATTGGAGAATTGCTTATTGGTGTGGGGGAAAAACTCTCTACACATTTGGAATTGGGTGCTCAGACCCCTTACTATCTTGAAACAGTTAATAAAGGAATCTTGTTAAACCCATTTGCCTGGATGAGTCTCCATGAACTTGCCATGAAAACATGCTGAGGCATCTGCTCCTAAACTGGGGAAGGTATTTATGCAAACAGCTGCAAGTGGGTCCTCGTATTTTGCCTTCCTGTTGCATTTTCATCTTCCTCTCCTCTGTGGGATTCCGCCACCCCCAGGGCACTGCCGGGTCCCATGCTTCCTCCCTTCGCCACAAAAAGTCTCATGTGATTACCAGCCGAGGGTGGCTAAGAAGAGGTTGTAGCCCAAAGAGGCCAGCTGTAAGATAAATTTCTTCAAAGATTTGCAATTTATATTTAAATTCCATATGAATTTTAGTTTGTTTCATAATGTATTATAAATAAAAATGTGCCTTCCCCCATTAACGATTCTAACAAAATTGGCACTCTGGGAAGATGGGCTGTGTTTACGCTTATTCTCTTTGAGTGTCCCGGCCAGCTGCTTGGACCTCCCACCCCCACAGACACACCATTATTTTATTTGATGTTGGGCCAGTACTTCCAGAGTCTAGATTAGTAAATCTTCTTTCCAATATTAGATGTCTTGGGACAGAATATCATATATTCTTCTAACATATAGAAAAGACCATCTATATAAATTCTGGTTGGCAGGTGTTTCTTAAAAAAAAAAATTGCCATTACTTTGTGAATACTTACGATCTGAACTTTTTGCACAGCCAGCAGAGAAATACACTGTTCTACACAGATACAAACATTAAGTGTAACCACATTTGGCAATAGTCAATACTTATTTCTCAAGAAGGATCTTTTAAGCTCTAGCATTCATGATTGATCATGACTTAGATGACGTGCCAGGGAGAGGATGCTTGAATGGCTGACACTTGGCAGTGCTGAACTCATAGAATAACAGGCTCTAATGAGAGGTTTGAAATCTGCAACTTGGCACAGGCCCTCTGGGAGAGCAAGGACATCCTAAGAACTTCGCACATAATCATTTATCCTATAAGCTCAGTCCTAGTCAGTTCGCCCTTCCTCTGGCTATGATCTGGGAGTTAAAAGCCCCAGGTGAGCTAAAGCAGCTCTTGGGGGAGGGGTGGAGTTGTGCAAATTTGGCTGAATTTAGGACAGGGTTGGGCCATCACAGGTGTTTACAGAGAGAAAGAAAGACCAAGACCATTCAGGAAAGTATATTCTGCTGAAACTGGAAGCCACAGCCTCCATGAGCAGGACATTAGAGTGCAGGCCATGGGTAGGCCAGCAAACAGCTGGGCAGTTCCACTTACGAAGGACGAAAATAGTTCATTGTGAAAAAAGTATCTAAAGCAGACACTGGCCATCTCTTCCATAAAAGAACAGAATGGCCTCAGCAGTACAGCTATTTTAAGAAAAATTTCCTTTCCATGAACCATCAAAATGAATAAACTACAAATTGCATCCTTAAAGAGCTAAAATATTGAACTGTTTGGTACCATTTTTAAAATCATTTAAATACCGACAGAATCAATACTTCAGTTTACATGGGTTGTACAGTGAGAAGCAGCAGCAGGAGGCAAGGTGGGGGGTTTGTGCTTCCAGAGCCCTCCTCGCAGGGATGTTGGTTGTCAGCGATTCCTTTTTTCTTTTCCTTTCTCTTTCTTTCTTTTTTTTTTTAAGATTTTATTTCATTATTTTTAGAAAGAGGGGAAGGGAGAGAGGCAGAGAGGGAGAGAGACATCAATGTATGGTTGCTTTTCACCTGCCTCCAGGCACAGACCTGACTGGAGACCTGGTTTGCAACCTTGTTATGTGCCCTGGCTGGGGAATCAAACCTGCGACCTTTGGGTTCGCAGGCCAGCGCCTTGTCCACTGTGCTACCAGCCAGGGCCTTTCTTTCTTTTTTAAACAGAAGGCTATAGTCCTGTTGGGCAGCCTTCTCCTACAGTTACAGCTCTTACCAAATTCTGGAAATGACTCCCTTTCTTGCCCCTTCAGGCTTGGGATATAATGCTGCCCTGGGAGGTTTTTCCATCCCTTCCTGGTTTCTGCTAATCCTGACCACACCTTTGTGCAGGGTCCCTTCTTTAAACTCTCAACTCCCCTTTTGTCTATGTCTTCTTTCCTCTGCTAGGCCCCTGACCCAGATATAGTCCTCACTTGGGGCCAGGCTGATGAAGCAGTCACCATCTGAGACCTGACCAGAAAAGGAGAGATGTGGATTGTACCTTGTTCTTGAGGCTTCTTTCTGGAAATGGCAGATGGTGCTTCTGTCCATGCTGCACAGACCAAAGCAAGCCACTGCATTAGTTATCTATTACTGTAGACAACTACAGTAACCCCCATATTTGTTGTCACCCTTGCCAAGTAGCTCAGATAGTTGAAGCATCATCCCATACACCAAAAAGCTGTGGGTTCAATCCCTAGTCAGGGCATATAACTTAGACTGTGGGTTTGATCCCTGGTTAGGACGTATATGGGAAACAACTAGTTGATGCCTCTCTCTCTCTTTCTTCCCCTTCTCTCTTTCTAAAATCAATAATTTTAAAAATCCTTGGGTGAGGATTAGAAAAATATTTGTTATCAAAAATAATAAACATTTATGATCTCACACAGTCTCTGAGGATCAGGAATCTGGGAGCACCTTAGCAAGTTGGTGCTGCCCCAGGGCCCTGCATGGGGCTGTAAGCTTTTGGAGGCCCACCAGGGGCTGGAGAGTGTGCCAGTCCCAGAACACGCCTGGCAACTTAGGACTGGCTGTGGGCAGCAGGCCCTGCTTCCTTGCCACAGGGACCTCTCTGCAGGTGCTGCCTCAGTGTTCTCTGAGATGGCAGCTGGCTCCCCTGGAACCAGCAAGTCAAGAGACAACCCAAAAAGGAACTCACAAAACCCTTTATGGTCCAGGCTCAGAAGTTAGACACCATCGCTTCCAGAAAATGTTATTTATTGTGAGTCAATAACTAGCCCATAACACAGGGGCAGATCTAAGTGCCACTTCCTGATGGGAGGAGCATTCAAGAATATGCACATAAGTTAAAAATACCACACTGCACCTATACCTAACTTCCAAGGATACAGTGTGGCTAGGACATGAAGTGCCAACATTTGGTGAATAGTACTCATGAATGGAAGAATCCCAGGAGATTTTTATTGGCCACTTAAAAGTTAAATAAAATCTGGACCTAAGCTTGACTGTTGTGTTTGATTAATGAATCTTGCTATAATGAATCGTGGGGTCACGGTGTTGAAGTATAATCTGACCCTGATCCAGAAATCCCCTGGAGTGAGGGGAGCGGCAGCCCAACCTCCTTCTTCCATGAAATAATAAGTCATTCCCAGGGCTAATTCCCTCAGGAAAAGAGGTTCTGTACTTGAGAAAATGGATTATTAAATGAATCTCTAGACAGGCAGGAGTGAGAAATCTACTTTTACCATGAGCTTAATTGTCTTGACCTTGGACTTGCCTGGTGGAGAGGACCACAGTGGTGTCCACCTCCTGGAGCCAGGTGTTCTGGGGTCAGAGAGAAGAACCCCCAGGAAGGGCCACAGTGTCAGCCCTACTGTGTGAGCCAGGCTGCTGCTATGGACGACTCTCTGCGTCCACCATTCATTTGTATGTTTTAAGCTTTTTTTCCCTTTAAAATAACAGAATTTAAGCCCTGGCTGGTGGCTTATTGGAATGGCGTCTCCTGTGAACACAGAAGTCGCTAGTTCGATTCCCAGCCAGGGCACATAACCAGGTTGCAAGCCAGGTCTCCAGCCAGGTCTGTAGCTGGAGGCAGGTGAAAGGCAACTACACATTGATGTTTCTCTCCCTCTCTTTCTCCTTCCCTTCCCCTGTCTAAAAATAAATAAAATCTTACATTATAATAATAATAAAATAACAGAATTTATTACGTCTGAGACCACGAATATTCATTACATAATGAGATGAGGTTGAATTTAGGGATTATAACTTCTGCTGAAAAGAGTTTGCAAAACTCTCGCTTGGCACAAATTACACCGAAGAGTGTTGGAACACTTCACTATGGGTTGGACACAGCGGAAAACAGATTGTCTCTCTGTGAGAGTTGCTGGGGCCCCTGATTCTGGCAGAGCAGGCAGTGAGTGGACTGGGCGACCAGAGTGGCTCTGGCCACTCTGGCGGGGCGAGGCAGGGGGTGGGGAGAGGTTGTTACGAGGGAGACCTGCTCACTCTCGTCAAATAAAGCACGAGCCCTGGAAGCCCAGCCAGGGGCAGTACCCCTTCCCAGATTCTCCACTGAATTGGTGATGGACTGAAAGCTAAGGTTACTCCTGCTGGAGAAGTGCTATGGAGATGGCTGGAACAACTAGGTGATGGTTCCTGCGCCCTCAGACTGTGACGAGAAGACCAGTGGTCATTCTCCCCCGCTACTGTGGGATCTTGCGGAAACGAAGTGCGCCCCCGACCCGGTGAGGTGCTGGGCTGATCCTAGGACCTTCCTGCATTATCCAGGGTGGGCAGCTGTCAACTGACTGGAGGGAAAAATGGCCTTGAAATTTGGGGGGCTTAAATATCATTTAGCTTTCACTTCTTCACTTTGTCTTAAACAGTACTTGTTTTCATTAAAAGGATTCCAATAAAATATACTAAAGGGGAAAAAAAGCAAATTGTACGTCCTAAGATTTGATAAAACCTGTTTAAATGAGCAAGTCCTGTCCCAGCCCCAGGTCGCCAGAGAGGCGACGCCTCCCCACGAAGCCAAACGCCCAGGGGAAGCAATGCACTAGTGGGAGGCAGGGGGCGCTCAAGAGACGCGTCCGGAGTTGGGTTCTAGAGGCAACTTGGAGATACAGGGCCCAGCGGCCCTCTCCCACCAAGAGGTTCTGCTCTAGTGACTAGACCTAGAAATTGTGGGTTGCATTTTATCAACGTATCCAGAATTTTCTTTACTACCAGCTACTTGTCCCTACAACCACAGTTGTCAACAGCTGCCTAGGAACCCAGGCAATGTTAAGGCCCAAGACAGCGATGGAAGAGACTGCCAGGGCCAGCGGGGTTGGGGACAGTATCTCCATCACATGGATCCGAAGCCCTGCAGGGAAATGAAAACCCTTTCCACCTTGGAGGCCTTCCCAGGGTCTGGGTGAACTTTCTGCTGAGCCCATCTCCCTCAGCAGAGCGAGGCCACAGGAGCAAACAGGGCACGTAGCCCGCAGGGCTGCCCCACCTCGCACTGTGGCCCTGGGCCCTGGGCCCTGGCGCTCGGGCAGTGCCCCGCTGTCGAATGCAGTGCAGACCCGAGCCTGAAATTTGCTGTGACACAATTCATGGCCTCTACCTGTATGACAAACATGCATGGTTTGTTACTACATAAACTTGTTTTTTCCTGTCTCCCTCTACCCTGTGAATTTTATTCAGGGGGGAAGCCTTTCTTCTGCTACAGGATGAAAGCACGGCCTCATAATTTTTGTGTGCACCTGTTTCAGGTGACAGAGCTTTGCAATCACTTCTGCTCAGAAGGACAATCCGATTTGGTGGTTGTGTATTAGTCATGCTGCAGTCTTCTCCCTCTCACAGCAAAGGCTCAAAGTTGGTGCTGCTGTCTCTGGAAAAAGCTTCTCCTTCTTCCTCCAACCAATTCTGTCATTCCCATCCCATAGCTGTTCTTTTCATCATCACAGCTGAGGGAAAGGGCAGAAGGTATGGTCAGGGGACTGGCCATGTGCTACTTGGCTGGACAGCTTTGTACAGTAATCTGGGCTGACAGAGAATTAAAGCTGACTTTCCACTGGGGGTGTTATCTATTGATGGCTCAGAGACTCCAACCTCCGGACCTTCTCTCATAGTTCCGTGGACCAAAGTGATGTGCCTGTATTCTGAATGGTCACTTGCGACATCTTGCTTCCAGCTTCTCACTGAGGTCCCACTGGCTTGCTCATTTTCTTGGCTCACTTCTTTTCCATGGAAAACACTCATACTTCCCTGCGTTCCAAGGAAGTCCGGGGGACCCTAAGATACCAGCAAGCTCCTGGTTCCACCTCAAAAGCCCTGGCCCAGCACATGTATCTGTCATACTCCAGACAAGGAATCAGACCCCAGGTTCCACCTTCCCCCTCAAACCCAGGGGTCATGGTGTGGTCACACCTTCCAAAGATGGACTTTACATTCATTCTTTACATTTTCTGTGTGCAGGTCCACATGACTATCAAGAAGTAGGATCTATTGCTCCACCCCTTGAATCAGAGCCTGCCTGTGACTGCTTAACAGATAGCACGTGGTAGATGGGACTCAGCACCAGCCCTGTGCCCGTCCTTCAAAAGGAATGGCAGCTTCCCTGTCCTTATTGGCAACCAGTTCCATGCTGCGAGGAAGCCCAGGTGTCCCAGTACAGAAGAGTCGAGTCCCTCAGCCAACAATCCCAGCTGGCTTCCCAGCTGTCAACTAGCATCAGCTTGCCAGCCAGGTGACTGAATCATTGTGGAACTGATACCACGTGGAGCAGAGATATATTGTTTGAAGGCACTGATTTCCGTAGTGGCCTGTATCTGCAACACTTGGTGACCTCCCCAAGTGGCCTCAAGAAAGCCTTTCTCATAGGTGTGAGGTGACACAGAGGGTACCCCTTTCCTGCCCGCTTGGGTCAGGGGAGGGATACAGCGTGGTAGTAGAGCTCTCCAAGGAGATCTCTTCGCAAACCATCTTCTCTCCCCACAGTTGGAACCAATGTTCATGTATATACCCCTGATCTGCCAGAGGAGTCCAAGAGGTGTGGAGCCAGTTCTTAAAATTTCCTTTGTAAATTCAAGATGCAGGATATAAATCCACACTCACTTAGATGTCTAATCTAAGTTAACAGGGGATCATGTTAATCCCCCATTAAAGCTGAGGCCCAAAGAACCTCATACTGAGACCATGTGGCACTGGGTTCAGGATCGGTCAGGGCAGATCTGACACCTGAGAGTCTTTGGGCAGATGGATGATGCAGAACAGATTCTTTTCAAAATTTATTTTAGCCAGAAAATCTTGGCAGAATCTTATTTGAAGGCCCAAACCAGTGAAAGGCTGTACTACAGTTGAAGAGGGAGTAGGAGGTCCCAGCTGAGCCAGGGGGGTCCTTCCCCATCTTTAGAGCACCCTCCAATGTGACACAAACGACCTGGTTCCTCCGAGCACAACAGCAACACCACTGTGCGGGGCAATGAACTCCGGCTTGGGACCAGGCCAGCGTCTGCACCTCCGTGTCTTCATCTTTGAGGCCTGGAAGGTGACAATAACTGCCTCTGGGCTGCTGTGACTATTGAATGAGATGAGTGTAAGCACATCGCCCTTGGTTGGTGTTCATTCTGTAAACGCCTGCTCCCTTCTTTCATTTTCATTCATGTTCTGTGTCAATGGCAGCACTGACTCTCTTCTCTGGGCTCATCAGACAGCCTGCTGCTACACCCCAGGCTTCTTCAGAATGTCACTGTGAGGGGTAACTTGAAGCTCCTCTTTTGGAAGGCATCCATACCATCCCATTCCTATGGCCAGAATAGGAGACCAGACTCCTAGTAAAAGAGGGGCTACCTCAGTCAGTGAAGGACAAATATCACATGATCTCACCCATTACAGGACAATAATGAACAAAACTAACAACAAGCAAAACAGAACCAAATATA
>PVIW01014190.1:0-24448 GCA_004026585.1 Noctilio leporinus | reverse complement strand
AGAATTCCATTGTGTAAATGTACCAAAGTTTTTTGATCCAATCATCCACTGATGGGCACTTAGGCTGTTTCCAGCACTTGGCTATTGTAAATAGTGCTGCTATGAACATAGGTGTGCATAGGTTCTTATGAATTGGTGTTTCAGGATTCTTTGGGTATAGTCCAAGTAGTGGAATTGCTGGATCAAAAGGCAGTTCCATCCTTTTTTAATTTTATTGTTGTTGTATTACATCCATCCCCTTTTTGCTCCCCTCTGTCCCCCTCCCAACCCACCCATTCCCCCAAAAGCCAATCCCACCTGTTGCCCATGTCCATGGTTCCTTTATACTAGGTTCTTGTCTAAACTGCTCCTCTTCCTTGCTTCTGGCCCCCCTCCCCCCAACTCCCTTCCCCTTGACCACTGAAGGCCTATTCACTGTATTCATATATTTGGTTCTGTTTTGCTTGTTGTTAGTTTTGTTCAGTATTATCCTATAATGGGTGAGATCATACGGTATTTGTCCTTCACTGACTGGCTTATTTCACTAAGCATAATACTCTCCACTTCCATCCATGTTGTTTGAAAAGGGTAGGAGTTCCTTATTTCTTTCTGCTGTGTACTATTCCATTGTGTAAATGTACCAAAGTTTTTTGATCCAATCATCCACTGATGGGCACTTAGGCTGTTTCCAGCACTTGGCTACTGTAAATAGTGCTGTTATGAACATAGGTGTACATAGGTTCTTATGAACTGGTGTTTCAGGATTCTTTGGGTATAGTCCAAGTAGTGGAATTGTTGGATCAAAAGGCAGTTCCATTTTTAGTTTTTTAAGGAAACCCCATACTGTTTTCCACAGTGGCTACACCAGCCTGCATTCCCACCAACAGTGCATGAGGGTTCCCTTTGCCCACATCCTCGCCAACACTTGTTGTTTGTTGATTTGTTGATGATTGCCATCCTGACAGGTGTGAGGTGGTATCTTATTGTGGTTTTAATTTGCATCTCTCTGATGACTAGTGATGTTGAACATTCTTTCATATGCCTCTGGGCCCTTTGTAATACAGGAGATTAATGAACAAAACAGACAAGCAGAATGGAACCAGAGACAGAAAAATAAATAAACAAGCAGAATGACGATGACCAGAGGTGAGAAGGGAGGGGGAGAGGGAGAGGAAAGGGGTAGGGCTTAATTAAGAAGCTAACGTGAAAGACCCATAGACATGGACAAGGAGGTCGGGATTGACTGTAGGAGAGAGGAAGGAATACAGGGGAGAGCAATAGGGGAAAATGAAACAATTGTAATACAACAATAATAAATTAATAGAATGAAAGAGAAAAAGAAAAAGATGTGAGAGAGAAATGTCAATTTTTTACCTCCCATATGGTTTTCTACCAGGGACTGAATCTGCAACGTAACTATGTGCCCTGACCAAGGATTGAATCCACAATTTGTTTTTATTGTATGGGATCAGTTCCAACCAACTGATCCACATGGCCAGGGCAAGCACCAACAATTTTTATTCTATCAGGCTCTTTCAGAAACCAAGGCCTTAACTGGTTCCCACTTGGCACAATTTCAGACCCAAGTTCCTATAATGTCAGGATTAGAGATGCATCCCAGAAGAAGCTTAGTATGGCTACTGATGGTTCCTTGGTAAAATAGAAATGGTACCTTCAGGAGAGGGTTAATCCTGATGTAAAGACCTTTCCAAATTGCAGGAGGATGTGGCTTCCCTCATTCTCAGGTTCTTGCCTGAGAGCTTTGAGGATGTGATAGTGACACCCCTACTTTCTCTTCCTCTGGCCACTTGGGGAGCCCCTTGGAACCAGCTCTCAGAGATGAATAGGGTGTCAGTTATTCACTGATGGCAACACCACTATTACATGCAAAGCAGCTCTCTAGAGGGCCACAACATTCTGCTGCTCTGGTCAAGGAGGGCACTCCTAGTTTAGACCAATTGGTGAAACTTGTCATTGTTCATTTAACCTTAAGGGAGGGGCCTATCACAGATCCACATTTTCACAAACTCTTGGGCTGTTGCTAATAGCCTTGCATATTGGTCTGGTTAATAGCTAATGGACAAGTTTCTCATGTAAAATAAACTAATCTGGGGTGCCCAAATATAGAAGCAATAGGCAGAGTTCCAAGTTCTTATGATAGTTACTCATATTCCTGCTCAACTAACCACTCTACACCAGAATCAATTTTTAATAGTATTGCAGACTCCTCCACTAAGCCCTCTGCATTTTGACTAACACAGACTCTTTAGGATATCAACCCTTCCTACCAGATCACAAAATGGTTTCATACAACTTTATGTCATTGAGGAATGACTTAATAACTTGAGCTCAAGTGAGGGGACTCCTCCTCTTCTCCAAGGCAGGTAAGGTTGTGATAGATGAGTACATGCTCTGCTCCCAAATCAAACAATAGAGATTATTCAGATAGGGTCATATGTCCAAGGAAGACTAACCATACTCCTGATGGCAGATTGATTTCAACTGCTCAATGACCCCTTCTGCTTGGGCTTCCAAATATGCCATCACAATCATAGATATTTACATGGACTCCTCTTGGTGACTCCCACATGGAATTCCTCTTAAAAGCAGGTAGTATATTTCTTACTAAATTTATTTTTGTTCCCTTTGACAGACCTTACTGACTCTAACCAGAGTACTCACTTTACCTCTCAGAAGACTCAACTAACAGTGATCTCTCTAACAATATTCTTGGGAACTTCCATCTAGGCAACAATCCTTAGACAGCTGACCTCATCAAGTCTCATAATGACCTTCTTAAGGAGAAACTATTCAAATTACTTTCAGGCAAATGGGCCCCACAGTGAATCGTGTTCTTGCCCCACATTCTCACCTTACTTAATTCTTGTCTCCCTGAGCCTTCATACCCCATATACCAGTTATTATATGATCCCCAAAGTTCATCTTTTGGTCATCTATGGCAATCTTAAATCTTTTATCCTCTAAGATGATGTCCTTTTTACTTGTCTGCTAACTCTATTTCTCCTTTCTACTATTGACTTTCCAATCATCTTGCCATCTTTTCATACTAGCGACCTGATTAAGGACAGATAGTCCAATGTGATCCACATTGTTAAAAGTCCTCAGGCCAGAAACTCACCAAGTTAATGTGAGATATTTTCTTTGGAAATCCTGACAACATTGAGAAATCTCCAGAAGCCACCTCCATGCCCGCCTCTCTCACCAATGACAGTGGCTACAAGGGCTGGCTAATGAAATGAAATTCCTCTGCTAATTTATAGGAAGTGGAAATCATTGTCCTGGGACTAAACAATGGCACAGTTTGGGTGTCTGAAAGGACAGAAACTCTCCATTTGGTAGACTTGAGCCATATTCAGAGATGAAAGAATGACAAGAACAAGTCATGGACTTACTCCATGCTAGACGAGGTAACCCATGATTTTCTCCCTGAGAGAAACTGCAGTCAATGATTAATCAGTACATAAATAGTTCAGCCAGAGGAACTCAGCCCAGTGTCATCAAAGTCAATGCTCTATATTAGTGATTTTCATTCGTGTGCTGCATCCCACTGGTATGAAGAAATTTTAAAACATGTAATACCTGACTTTTTTCAGGGGCACTGATCTCTTTTCCCTTAAATTATTAAATTAAAAAAATGACAACAGCTACCACAAAATGGCTGTTTAGTGTGAATGAATAAAAATTGTACCTATTTTAAAAATCAGGTTGGTGAAAAATATATTTTGTGTGTTGAAGAATTTTAGTAATTAGTTTATGTGTGCCATGAGATGAAATAAAGGTTAAAAATTGCTGCTCTATATGGCTACAGCTATGGCTAGTTTTATTGCTTTGCATGGCCTAAATAATAGGGTTACTAGTAGACCCCTCAGGCATAACTATCACCCAGAAGCAATATGGAACAATACCATTATAGTCTGCAATTATAACACAGGGTGAAAAATAGAGAATTTTGGAAAGCCCTTTCAGAAAATCTCAAGCTAGCCTGGCACTAGGTCTGAGAAACAAAAATATTGAATTTCTTTACAAAGGCCCCTCTGGAAACCAATGTCTAAATGACACTCACCCCCTGATTTCTGTACATAAAATATCACTACAAGTTAACTGGTCCTATGATAGCCTCACATATGAAACCCACCTGATTATAAAAATTGTGATCTTATAATTTGTCCTCATAGGTGGGTCTCAGGAATGCCTAAATAGCATCTGTAATATCTCCTTTAGCCTGAGATATAAATGCATCTAGAATTGTTATATCCTCTAGTTTAGCTCTTTACAGAATGAGGGGATAGCCACCCACCATTCTGTTCCTGAATGTGACTCTGATGACCTCAGAGAGACCTTAACAATTTGTTCCACTAACAGCAGGCATCAGATATGCAGCTCAGCCCTCAGTTACATCAAGCTGGCTAACCTATCCCCAGCCCATAACCAATACCCCAACTGGATAGCCACAGGGGAAGATCGCCTGTCCCTGACTAACCACCCTTCCAGAATATCTTACCTCTAAGTGAATTGGACTAATTGATGGAGATGCCTATACCTCCTATACTAGAGACAACATCCCAGGGACATGTCACCAGGTTGGAGATCTTGTTGCTCACCCAGTTTTCCTCATGCCACACTTTACTCTGAATTCTGCATAACTCAACAATGGAGACTAAGACTTATTGGGAACAGTGGATTAAATATATTTCCCTGATGGAATCAGGAGAAAACCCAATGAAATATCATGTTGCCAGATTTGCCTGGTGCTTTTCCGATGACTCTACCCTATACAAAAAGTCCGGTCAGATGTGAGTACATTCCCTGCCAATACAAGGCAGCATTGTATCATATTTCCCCATTGTGGCAGACCTAAATGTGCATTCAGAAACAGACTTTCAGCCAAGATGGAGATGTTGGTAGACATGCAGTGTTTCCCTCTGCAGCTAAGAAGGAATAAAACTACCACAAAACAACCAGAAATTCCAGAATATTGAGCTGCACAGAAGTCCAACAAACAAAGATATAAAGAAGAAATACTCATCCAGACAGGTAGGAGGGGCAGAGCCGGGACAGAGGGGATGCAGTTTGGCATTGTGGTTTGGCAGCATGGCAGCTGCAGAAGATGGTAGCTGTGCCCAGCCAGTGGAAAGTGCAGTCACACATTGAGAAGTAGGGATACCTGGGGAGCGCTCACAGCACCAGACCAGACTGCGAGGCTCAGAGTTCCAGCACTCAGGTGAAAATAAAACCACATTTCTTCTGATTGTGAAAAACAGTAAAGGCTGGAGCAGAGGAAGAAACTACCGGTCTCTCAACAGGGTGCTGTTTGTTTAGAGGCCCTCGCAGTCCTAGAAAGTCTGCTGACCCACCCAGTCTAGGAAATATAGCCAGGGCAACAGCTAGACAGGTGCCAGTCTCATATGGGAAGAGGGAGCAGTACCTGGAAAAGGGGGAAGTGCTGAGCAAGCATCATTGTTCTCTCTATGATCCCTTTCCCACATACAGTGCCACAATGTGGTAAAATGGGTCGCCCTGTACTGACGAATACCCAAGGCTCTGCCCCTTACAACATAACAGGCATGACAGCTCTACCTAAGAAACAGAGGCAAACACCAGAGCCTGTCAAATTGAGGAGACAGAGAAGTATGGCCCAAAAGAGGGAACAGATTAAGGTTCCAATGGGCAAACTAAGCAACAAGGAGATAGCCAACCTAACAGATGCAGAGTTCAAAACACTGGTGATAACAATGCTCATAAACTTCACAGATATGCTTGAGCACAGCAAATACATCAGGGAAGAAGTGAAAGCTATACTAAGTGAAATTAAGGAAAATCCACATGAAACCAATGGTGAAGGGAAGGAAACCAGGGTTCACATCAGTGATTTGGAGCATAAGAAAGAAATAAACAGTCAACCAGTACAGAATAAAGAAACAGGAATTTTAAAAAATGAGGAGAGGCTTAGGAACCTCTGGCGCAACTTTAAACATGTGAACATCCAAAGAGTAGGGGTGCCAGAAGGAGAAGAGGAAGAGCAAGAAATTGAAAGCTTGTGTGAAAAAATAATGAAGGAAAATTCCCCAAATTTAGTGAAGGAAATAGACATGCAAGTCCAGAAAACACAGAGAGACATAAACATGCTGGACCCAAAGAGGACCACATCAAGTCACATCATAATTAAAATGATCTTAAAAGCATAAAGAGAAAAGAAGAAGGCCCTGACTGGTGGCACAGTGGATAAGGAGCCGGCCTGTGGACCCAAAGGTTGCTGGTTTGATTCCCCAGCCAGGGCACATAACCAGGTTGCAAGCCAGGTCTCCAGACAGATCCGAAGCTGGAGGCAGGTGAAAAGCAACAATACATTAATGTCTCTCTTCTTCTCTGCTTCTCTGCCTACCCCCTCTCTAAAAATAATAAATAAAATATTTTGTTAAAAAAAAGAGAGAAGAGTGTTTCTTACACAGGGTCTTTTTTTGTTTTAAATAAGACTGTCAACTGATTTCTCAAAAGAAACTGCAGACAAAAAGGAATTGGCAAGAAATATTCAAAGTGATAAAAAACAAGCACCTACAACCAAGATTACCCTATCCGGCAGAGCTATCATTTAGAATGGAAGGACATATAAGGTACTTCCCAGGCAAGGTAAAGCTAAAAGAGTTCATCATCACCACGCCATTATTATATGAAATGTTAAAGGTACTTACTTAAGAAAAATATCAAAACTATGAACATTAAAATGATAATAATCTCACAACTATCAACATCAGATTCTTAAAAACAAGACAAAAACAAACTAAGCAAACAACCAGGATAGGACCAGAATCATAGATATGGAGATCATTGGGAGGGTTATCAGTTGGTAGGGAGAGTGAAATGGGGGAAATGGTGCAGGGAATAGGAAACATGAGTGGTGGGTACAAGACAAACAAAAGGAAGTTAAGAATAATATAGGAAAGGGTGAAATCAGTGAACTTACAGAGGTCTGTCCAGAAAGTATTGAGCCAATGTCAATATAATTAAACCAGCTTGTGCAGCTGATACTTTTAAGACAGATTTTATATGTGTGACCCATGGACATGAACTAAGGTGGGTGGGATTGCAGGAGGGAAGGGGGATTCTGGGTGGAGGGGAGCAAAGGGAAAAGAAATTGGGACAACAGTAACAGTATAATCAGCAAAATATACTAAAACAAACAAACAAATGAACCAGACAGCTCCTCTGCCTACAAACACTGTCCATTTAGACTGCCCTCACCTGCTTTTCTTCACCTTCCCTTTCTGTGTGCTTACATGGGAATTCCCAACCACAACTTCTGTTGGCTACAGCAAGCCCTACCCACAGTTCCTCTTGACATTGTTATATATCCTCTTCAACTGCATTTACCCCTATACCTTCTGTGAAATAGGTAAGACGTTTCACAAACACCACCCTTTTTTATCCAATGGGTTGAGAAAGCTACCCATACCTTGAGAATCAAAAATTGCCAGACTTGTCGTATACTCTGCAATTGCCTGTACCCCATCTTAAATGCTTACTCTATTGATGTATTCAATTTCAGCCAACTCCAATAAACAATAACATTTTTGCTCTGGGCTTCCTTCAATTAGGTGTCCCACCCATTTTCTGCCAAATGCTCCTCAAGGAGTTATTTTGGAGTAGACTTCAAGGCCACCTTGATGATTCTGTGCCTAGGCACAAATAGCTTTTAGCTCACAGACCCCTTTAACAGCACCAATAGGGCTCAAATAGCAGAGATGGCCAAAGAATGGATACAAATTCCCAAGATTTTTCACTGGAGGCTCTGATGGGAACTTCTGCATTTGGATTTTAGCCCAAGCCCATATTGCAGGGTCCTCACCTAGTGCTTTATTCTCTCCTATTTATTGTTTTTTAAATTTACTTTTATTGTTGTATTACATCCATCCCCTTTTCCCCACTCACCCCCTCTCCCACAAAGTTAATCCCATTTGTTGTCCATATCTATCGTTCTTCCATACTAGTTTCTTGACTAAACTGCTCCCCTTCCTTGCTTCCTCCCCCCCGCCCGCCCCTCCCCCTGCCCACTGAAGGCCTATTCATTGTATTCATGTATCTGGTTTTGTTTTGCTTGTTGTTTGTTTTGTTCATTATTGTCCTGTAATGGGTGAAATCATATGGTATTTGTCTTTCAACGACTGGCTTATTTCATTAAGCATAATACTCTCCAGTTCCATCCATGTTGTTGCAAAGGGTAGGAGTTCTTTTTTTTTTTTTTTTTAATTTTATTTTTGTTGTATTACATCCATCCCCTTTTTGCTCCCCTCTGTTCCTTCTTTCTTTCTGCTGTGTAGTATTCCATTGTGTAAATGTACCAAAGTTTTTTGATCCAATCATCCACTGATGGGCACTTAGGCTGTTTTCAGCACTTGGCTATTGTAAATAGCACTGCTATGAACATAGGGGTACATAGGATCTTACGAATTGGTGTTTCTCTTATTTATTCTTAGGTTGAGCTGACAGTTGGTTCTAATTTGCTTTCTTTTTTATTATTATTGTTGTTGTAATTGATTTATCTCACCCCCACCCCACTACTCTCCCCTGCCCTGCCCTTTCTATTTTCTCTCCCACAGTCAATCCCAAATGTTGTCCATGTCCACGGGTCATCCATGCTAGCACCTTGACTAAACTGCTCCCCTTCTTTGTCTCCTTCTTCCCCTCCCACCTCCCCATCCCATCTGCCCACTGAAGGTCTGTTCCTTGTATTTATGACTCTGGTTCTGTTTTCCTTGTTGGTTTCTTTTGTTCATTAGTGTCCTGTAATGGGTGAGATCATACATTATTTGTCTCTCACTGACTGGCTTATTTCACTAAGCATAATACTCTCCAGTTCCATCTATGTTGTCTCAAAAGTTAGAAATTTCTTCTTTTTTTCCTGCTGTGTACTTGTCCTGCTGTATAAATGTACCAAAGTTTTTTGACCCATTCATGCACTGAAGGGCATTTAGGCTGTTTCCAGCATTTGGCTATTGTAAAAGGTGAAAGAGTTATTTATTTGTTTATTTATTTATCTTTCTAAGGTGAACATTTTATATGCTTTGGTAAGAAAACAAGAGTATTACTTGGCTATTGTAAATAGTGCTGCTGTAAACATAAGGGTGCATAGGTTCTTCTGAATTGGTGTTTCAGAGTTCTTTGGGTATAATTCTAGTAGTGGAATTGCTGGATCAAGAGGCAGTTCCATTTTTAGTTTTTTAAGGAAATTCCATACTGTTTTCCACAGTGGCTGTACTAGTCTGCATTCCTAACCAGTAGTGCACCAGGGTTCCCTTTACCCCCACATCCTCACCAGCACTTATTGTTTGTTGATTTTTTGATGATCGCCATTCTGACAGGTGTGAGGTGGCCAATACCATTTATTGAAGAGGCTATTTTTACTCCATTGTATGTTCATGCCCCCTTTGTCAAATATTAATTGACAATAGAGACATGGGTTTATTTCTGGGCACTGTATTATGTTCCATTGATCTATGTGCCTATTCTTTGCCAGTACCAGACTGTTTTTATTACAATGGCCTTTTAATATAGTTTGATATCAGATATTTGTGATCCTTCCCACTTTGATTTTATTGCTCAAGACTGAGGCTATTGGGGATATTTTTGGCTCCATATAAAATTTCGAAGCATTTATTCTAGGTCTGTTAAATATACCACTGGTATTTTAATAGGAATTTAACCTACAGAATTGATTTGGGTAGAATGGAAATTTTAATGATCTTAATTCTTCTAATCCATCAACACAATATATGCTTCCATTTATTTTCATCTCCTTCAATTTCTTTCTTCAGTGTTGTATAGATTTCTGAGTAGATTTTTTACCTTGTTGGTTAAATTTATTCCTAAGTACTTTTGTTCTTGCTATATTTAATGAGATTTTTAATGGGTTTCTCTTTCTGAGAGTTCATTGTTGGTGTACCAAAATGCCATCAATTTCTGAATTTTGACTTTGTATCCTGCTACTTTGCTGAATTAACTTATTAGGTGAAGCAATTTTCTGGTGGAGCATACAGGGTTTTCTATATACACTATCATGAAGTCTGTGAAAAATGGCAGTTTTTTGTCCTCTGTTCCAATTTGGATGCCTTTTATTTCTATTTCTTATTTGATTGCTGTGGCTGAGACTTCCAGTACTATGTTGAAAAAAGTGAAGATGGACACCCTTATTTTGTTCCTGAACTTAAGGGGAACACTTTTAGTTTTTGCCCATTAGTATGAGGTTGGTAGTAGGTTTTTTTGTGTATGGCCTTTATTATGTTGAGGTATGCTACCTCTATTTTCACTTTGTTGAGTGTTTTTATCATAAATGGGTGCTGGACTTTATCAAATACTTTTTCTGCATCTATTAACAGACCATGTGATTTTTATCTCTCATTTTGTTAATGTGATGTATCACAGTTATTAATTTGTGAATATTGTATCATTCATGTTTTCCCTGGAATAAATCCCACTTAATCATGGTGTATGTAATCTTTTTAATGTATTGCTGGATCCAGTTGGCTAGTGTTTTGTTGAGAATTTTAGTCTTTGTTCATCAGAGGTATGGGGCTGTAATTTTCTCTTTTTGTTGTGTCTTTTCCTGGTTTGGAATTAGGATAATACTGGCCTTGTAAAAAGAGTTTGAGAGTCTTCTCTCTTCTTGAAATTTTTAGAATAGCGTGAGAAGGATAGGTGTTAGTTCTTTGAATATTTGGTGAATTCACCTGTGAAGTGATCTGATCCAGTGCTTTGGTATACCAGAAGTTTTTTTATTACTGCTTCAATTTCCCTAGTTGTTTTCTATCTTTTCAAGTTTTTTGCTTTTTCTTGATTCAGTTTTGGAAAAGTGTATGTTTCTAGGAATGTGTCCATGTCACCAAAGTTGTCTAATTTCTTGGCATATACTTGTTCATAGTAATTTCTTAAAATCCTTTGTATTTCTGTGGTATCAGTTGGGTGCTCACTCTTTTTTCTTTATGAGTCTGGTTAAGGGTTTGTTAATATTGTTTATATTTTCAAAGAACAATCTCCTGGTTTCATTGATCTTTTGAATTTTTTGTCTCTATGTCATTTAATTATGATCCAATCATTGTTATTTCTTTCTACTCATTCTGGGCTTTGTTTGTTGTTGTCCCTCTTGTTCTTTTAGATATAGGGTAAGGTTGCTTATTTGAGACCTTTCTATCTTCCTTATGTAAGCCTGTGATATTATGAACTTCTTTCCTAAGACTGGATTGCTTTTGCTGTGTTCCATAGGTTTTGTGTTATTGTGTGTTCATTTTCATTTATTTCCAGGTACTTTTTTTATTTCTTCCTTGATCTCTTTGTCAACCAATTCATTATTTAATAACATTTTATTGAGCCTCCACACATTTGAATGTTTTTAAGTATTTTTCTTGAGGTTGATTCCCAGTTTGAAGACTTGGTGATTCAAGAAGATGCTTGATATGATTTCAATTTTCTTGAATATGTTAAAGCTCATTTTGTGTCCTCTACCATGTGTTCTATCTTTAAAAATGATCTATGTGCATTTGAGAAGAAAATACACTTTGCTTCTTTGGGGTGAAATATTCTGTAACATCAATTGTTCATTTGATGTAGTGTGTTGTTTAATGCTGCTATATCCTTGTTGATTTTTGTTTGGAAGATATGCCCATTGTTGACAGTAGGGTGTTAAAATCCCCTACAATGACTTTGTTACTATCTGTCTCGTTCTCAAAGTTCTCCAAGATTTTCTTTATATAGTTAGGTGCTTCTACAATGGGTGCATACATGTTTACAAGGGTTATATACTCTTGTTGGGCTGCTCCCTTAAGTGTTATGTATTGATTGTCTTTGTCCATTGTTACAGTCTTAGTTTTGAAGTCTATTTTGTATGGTGTATGTATTGCTACTGCAGTTGTTTTTTCATGTTCATTTCCATGTGTCATGTAATGGTGACTGTAGCCAGGACCCATGACTACACAGATGTTTTTTCCCACATCATCTTTATCTAAGTGAGTACCTTAGTGTGTTAAGTGTTATGCTATCTCACAGTTTTGGTTGGCTGCATGCCACTTTGTAATTTCATATATACAAGTACCTGTTGTTCAGGTGGTGCAGATTATTTTTTCACCCCTTCCCCCATTCTTGCACGCCACTGTGAGAATAAGGCTGAAAATGGATGATACTTTGGCCCCTGTTTCTCAACAGCCACTGAAAGAATAGACTGAGGCAGATTCTGCATTTCTGTCCTCACCTGCTACTGCAAGACTGAAGGGTAACCTTGCATCTGTCACCATGCACCTGGCACTGAGACAACAGCTCTAAAATACACACCAGTCTCCAAGTGTTTCCTGTTAGATTGGTTCATGGCAGCTCACTTTACGTGGCCAAACCCAGGAGATTTGCCATCTAAGACCAGTAGGTGGCAGTCATATACTGAGTTGCAGCAGATGTGAGAACTGGGAATTTGTCATTATCTTGATACCATGCTGACTTTGACTCTCTTAAACATTTAGAAACTGCTTATTTCACTAAACCTAATAATCTCCAGTTCCATCTATGTTTTCCCAAAAGGTAGGAGTTCTTTCTTTCTGCTGCATAGTATTCCATTGTGTAAAGGTACCAAAGTTTTTTGATCCATTCATCCACTGATGGGCACTTAGGCTGTTTCCAGCACTTGGCTATTGTAAATAGCGCTGCTATGAACATAGGGTTGCATAGGTTCTTCTGAATTGGTGTTTCAGAGTTGGGTATAATCCTAGTGAAATAAGCAGGCAGGGAAAGACAAATACCGTATGATTTCACCTAATACAGGACACTAATGAACAAAACAAACAAGCAAAATAGAATCAGAGGAATGGAAACAAGAAATAGACTGTGCAGAGGGGAGGGAGGAGGGGCAGAAAAGAAGCAAAGAAGGGGAATAGTTTAGATAATAGACTAGTATGAATGACCCATGGACATAGACAACATGTGGGGATTGTCTATGGGAGAGGGGATAGAGAGGTGGGAACTGGGGAAAGCAATGAGGGGAAAATGTGGGTAAATGTAATACAACACTAACAAATTAATTTAAAAAGAAGAAAGAAACTGCTGAACCTGTCTTGCTGAAGCATTTGCAGTGGTGAGATTGGGCAGTAAACATGAACAAGATACAGGACCTGGTTTATCTGTAAAGTTCTTGGGGGTTGTCTGGTCAGGTAAGGTGAAGGTAGTGACAGAGGTAGTAACTGATAAAGTACAGGCATTTCCAACCCCTACAACAGTCATGCAGTTACAGGGATTCTTAGGTGTGTTGGGCTATTGGAGGTTTTTTTTTTTTCCTGCACTTTGCACAAATTCTGAAACCTTTGTATTGCTTGGTATGGAAAGGAGTCAGGTGGGAACACAAATTTGAGATGGGTTTTGCTATAGTTAAATGGGCTATAAAAACAGTACAGGCCTTGAGTGTTTTGGATCCAACATGACCCTGCCAGTGGGATGTCCATATCACCCCCAAAGGGTATGGTTGGGGTCTATGGCAATGGCAAGAATGGGTCTGACAGCCCATTGAGTTTTGGTCACAACTTTGGAAAGGAGCATAGTTTTGTTACTCCCTAAATGAAAGGCAGCTAGCTGCCACCTATCGTGCCTTGGTAGCTAGAGAGCATATTGTAGGTACTGCTTCCATAAAGGTAACCACAACCTATCCAAAAATAGTCTGGTTACATGACTGGATGCAAAAGCACAAATGCTCACACAAAGTGGTGTGCATATTTGCAACAGCTAAGTACCCTGTACTTGAGTCCCCTAAGTGGGGAGCTGCAACAAGTCCTGGAACCTGTAGAATACCTTGAGATACAGGAGACTGAAGGACCAATGGTTGGGCTGACTACCCTTGTGAGCCCATATAAGGAAGGCTGACCTCCATACCAGAGGATACATATTATACAGATGGGTCAAGCTGGGAGAAATCAGACACATGGAAAAGCCTTGGCCTTCTATCCTAAGATGGAAACCATATGGATGAAACATGGAACAGGACAGACTAGTCAACGGGTGCAGCTATGAGGATACTCATTACCAATGAGCACCCCCCCTCTTCTCATTTGCACTGACAGTTGGGCCATGTGTCATGGTTTGACTCGCTGGCTAGAATGTGGATGGATAGTGGCTCATAGGCCCTTGTGGCAAGGCCTATGGACATTAGGGCAGCAGAAACAGGTAACCCAGTAACATGTTACCGGACATGCCCCATTGGTCTCATCTGGAAATTATGAGGCAGATACACTTGCTCAGGTACAGTGGCTAGAAGAAGTTCTGGACTCAGAAATGGCCACCTGGCTCCATAGGCGACTCCTTCACATAGATCAGTGTACTAGGTGGACATGGTGAAACAATGAAGATTGCCCATGACCTTTACTGAAAGTGTGTGGTCTGCTCCAAGCACCAACTATGGTGGGTTCCTTGAGAAGGTCACATAGCTCGGGGTGTAGACCACCAAGAAACACTTAGAAAATTTGCCAACTATGGCCACCTGCTATTATAGAGTGACCAAGGAATTCATCTTACTGGAAAGGGGTTACAGTCCTGAATAAAGGATCTAGGCATTCAATGGAAGTTTCACATCCCATATAATTTATAGGGTGCCAGAATCATTGAACAGTATAATGGTCTGATTAAAAGGGGACTATGAGCCCTGGCTGGTAGCACAATGGATAAGGTGCCAGCCTGAGAACCCAAAGGTTGCTGGTTCGATTCCCCAGCCAGGGCACGTAACCCTATTGCAAGCCAGGTCTCCAGCCATGTCCATGACTGGAGGCAGGTGAAAGACAACCATACATTGTTTCTCTCCCTCTCTGCCTCTCTGCTTCTCTCTCTTCCTCTCTCTCTGGAAATAATAAATAAAATATTTTTAAATAAATAAAAGGGGACTATGGCAGAGACAGGCTCTATGAAGGAGTGGGCCTCATGGTTATAGACTATGTTACATACCCTCAGTGAGCAGCCATGGAAAGGAGTGCTCTCCCTTGCTGACTCTGCTTCAACTAGCTATGGCTCCATATAAGTGCAACTATGCACCAAAGATGATGTGTTGAAGCCTGGTTTTGGAAGACAGAATAACATTCTTTTGCCCACGTTGACAGCTTTGAATCCAGGTGACATGGTGCAATAAACCTGGCCTTGAGAATTTTGGTTCACATTACTGGCCCCAGAGGGCCAAGGCATTCAAACCAATCTGATGTGTATACCTTGGGTTATAGCTACATGGCTTCCTCAGGTCACAGTGATATACCCAAAGGGTACAGATACCATGAGCATTTTGTGGGGCAGTTTAGTTCTTTCATTATGGCCAATGCATACCCCTCCAATAGCCTTACATATTGATCTGACAGTGATTCCCCTGGGGAGGGAACTAAAGGTACAATATCCAAAACCTGGAAGATACTCTATATCTACTACTGTGTTATATCAAGATTCCTCTTTAGCATGCATCCTATTGGACAGGCAGGACTTATCCTTGTTAGTACCACTGAAGCATGCTCTTTTTTATTTTATCACCTTAAGGTTGGCCTGTAGCGATACATACATGAACTGAGCATCACCTTTGCTGATGTGGCAAACATCTCAGCATGCTGGGACTGCACAGAGATTCCAAGCAGCACTGCCATTGGTTTACTGTAGAGTGCAACTTGCCAACGACTCTGCATGGTAGTGGCTGTGCCACTGGACTGATGCTGACCTGCTAGGGGCCTGGTGGGCCTCCCTAGCTTCTGGAGAGTGTACAGTCTTAATCACAGCTTTATGCATTGTAGTTAGCATTGTACTGTTGCAGCGTATATTGCTGCTGTGAGATTTGAATGCAATGCTCCAGTTTTCTTGCACAGGGCCCTATGCAGAAGAATCCTTTCATATAGATTATGATGTGAGAATCCTGGAGTGGTGGAGTGTTGGGTCAGGATGACTGCAACCAGGATCGCCACCTCCATACATGGTATTTTCCCAGGTCACCCTTATCTAAGACTGCCTTAGTGCATCAGTGTTATGTTATCTCACAGTTCTGGTTGGCCACATGCCACTTTCTAATTTCATATATACAAGCCCATTGTTCACGTGGCACAGATAATCCTTTGGCCCCTCAAGTCTTGCCCATTGATGGAAGACTAGACCAAAGGCAGATTCTGTGTTCTTCACCCACTACCATGAGACTGAAGGTAGATTTGATTCCTGTTCTTGCTTGCACTGAGAGAATAAACTTGGTATGAAATTCCTCTCCAATGAATGCTCCATTGTCATTTTTTGATCTCGCCAAATCCAAAATAAACCTTCCTGGAGCTGTGCTTCTGTGGTACATCCATGCAATATTTTTTTCCATCCCTTTACTTTTACCCTGTGTAAATCTTTTGTTCTTATGGGGTATCTTGTAGACAATATATTTGCAGGTTGTGTTTTCTTATCCATTCAGCTACCTTATGCCTTTTGATTGGACTATTTAATCCATTTACAATTACCATTATTTTTTTAAAGTAGATATTACTTTTTTTTTTTTAAGATTTTATTTCATTATTTTTAGAAAGAGGGGAAGGGAGAGAGGCAGAGAGGAAGAGAGACATCAATATATGGTTGCTTTTCACCTGCCTCCAGCCACAGGCCTGACTGGAAACCTGGTTTGCAACCTTGTTATGTGCCCTGGCTGGGGAATCGAACCTGCGACCTTTGGGTTCGCAGGCCGGCGCCTTATCCACTGTGCTACCAGCCAGGGCTACAATTACCATTATTGATAGGTACTTATTCATTACCATTTTTCCCTTCTTTGTACCTGTATTTCTCTTCTTAAAGCAGTTCCTATAGCAGCTCCTGTAACACTGGTTTGGTGGAAATATATTCCTTTAGCTTTTTTTTTTTTTGAGGAAACTATATTCTGTCCCATTTTTAGTGTGAGCCTTGCTGGAAAGCATAATTTTAGTTGCAGGTCCTTGCTTTTTATTTTCTTTTTAAAAAATTTAACCTTCATTATACTTTTCCATTATCATTTAGTCTCATATCCCCAACACCCCAGCAATCATTATGCTGTTGTCCATGTCCATGAGTCCTTTTTCTTTTTTGCTCAATCCCTTCACCCCCTCAACCCCTTCCTAACTGCCATCCTGCTCTCCATCTATGAGTCTGTCCCCATTTTCGTTGTTAGTTCAATTTGTTCTTTATATTCCACATATGAGTGATATCATAATAGTATTTGTCTTTCTCTGCTGGCTTATTTCACTTAGCATAATGTTCCCCAGGTCCATCATACTATTGCAAAAGGTAAACTTTTCTTCTTTTTTTACAGCCAAGTAGTATTCTATTGTGTAGATGTCTCATTGTTGTTTATCCACTCATCTACTGATGGACACATGGGTTGCTTCCATATCTTGGTGATTGCAAATAGCACTGCAATAAACATAGGGGTGCTTATGTTCTTTGGAATTAGTGTTTTGGTGTGGGATCTCTGGGTCAAAAGGCAGATCCATTTTTAATTTTGGAAATATCTCCATACTGTTTTCACAGTGGCTGCACCAGTCTACATTCCCACCAACAGTGCAAAAGGGTTCCCTTTCCTCCATGTCCTCCAGAACACTTGCTGTTTCTTGATTTATTGATGATAGCCATTCTAAAGGGTGTGAAGATGATATTGTGGTTTTAATTTTCATTTCCCTGTCAATTAGTGATGTTGATGTATCTTTCCATATATCTATTGGCCATCTCTATATCCTCTTTAGAGAGGTGTCTATTCAGGTCCTTTGCTTATTTTTAATTGGGTTGTTTGTTTTTTTGGTGTTAAGTTTTGCAAAAGGCAACCATGTATTGATGTTTCTCTCCCTTTCTTCCTCCCTGCCTTCCTCTCTCTCTAAAAATAATTAAAAATTTTCAATAAACATTCTAGATGTAGGATTTCTTCACTTCCACCTTTAACAAAATGCTGCTGCTTCTGAGAGATCTTATTGTTTGGTAAATCAAATAGCACTCAGTTCACAAAGACAGGTTTGATCTGTATAGTAATTTTGTGTCCCATGGTCAGGTGTTCAGTATCTATCAGTGCCCAGCAGTAAACCAGTAGCTATTTTTCAAATGGAGAATTGTCAAAAGAGAAGAGCATGGTCCTACTCATACTCCACAGTGATCTTAACAGTATTTTTTTTTTTTTTAAATGAGACTTGTCAGACATTTCATACTGCTTCTCGGCCTACTACAAACATAATGTTTTAAATAGCATTGGGTCTGCTGGGTCATAAAATCCAAGTGGCAGATCAGCTTCCCCTGCAATTGAGACCTGTTCCAAAGCTGTTTCTTGCTCTGGGACTCACTCCAAGAGAGGAGCCTTACAAGGTTCCTGGTAAATGGAACAAGGCAGCATATAAAATATGGTAAATATTACCTTCAAAATCCAAAGAGTTTCACAAAGCATTGTGTCTTGTCTCTTTCTTCATGGTAGATGAAGCAAATGCAGGGGCTTATATCCCATTTTATGAGGAATAGCCAGACATGCCCCATACCACTGGACTCTTAGAAACTTTAATAATCTGGCAGGCTCCCAGACTTTTCCAAGGTTCATCCTTTATCCTTTGGTAAACTATGCCTTGCTAAGGTATTTGGGTATTTACTGTTTGCTATTTACTGAGCTCACTTAGCATAAGATCATAAATGTAATGAACCAGTGTAATGTTCTTTGAGATATCAAGATAATCAAGTGTCCTCTGGATTATGCATGACAGTGAGCAGAAAAGTTAACATAGCTCTGGGTCAACATTAAATGTATACTGCTATACTGTTCATGTAAACTATTTCTGATTTTGTTTATTGATTGAAATGATAAAGAATGCATTTTCCAGGTAAATAACTGCATACCAATAGAGATAACACATATGGACCCTCAGTGGCAGTTGGTGTTACTTCATTGATTTTGTGATAATTTTTCATAAACCATTTGACTTACAGTGGCCAAATAGGTGAGTTAAATGGGAACCTGGTAGAAATTGCCTTTATATCATCTTTCAATTTTTGATATGGCATTATCTGTAGAGTTTCTCCAGGGATATAATATTGCTTTTATTTATTTATAATTATTTTAAAATATTTTATTCATTATTTTCAGAGAGAAGGGAAGGGAGGGAGGGAGGAAGAAAGGGAGAGAAGCACCAATGTATGGTTGCCTTTCACCTGCCTCCAGCTATGGACAATATTGCTTTTATTTAACTATTGTGAAGGTGGGAGCTGTTCCAGGGGTTTTTACTTGGATTTTTCTCCTGTAATAGTTCTCAATTCATGGTTCAGAGAATCAACCTGAATATTCTTCCAGTAAATATCTATTCTGACTATATATTCTGCATTGTTAGTCCCACCATGAAACATATTCAAGGTCAGACTCCATATATCATCTGAAGTCCATAGGTTCTCTATTATCAGTGGATTATAGTAGTTATTTCAGTTGTTTAGGGGCCAGCATACCTTTACAGCCTATATTCTATAATCCCCAGAGGGCTTGGGTATCTCTTTTTCTCCAGTGCATTTACTCTGATAAATTACCAGAAAACCCTTGGGGAAGATTAGTGATGCAAATCTGTTGCTGTACTGTAGGTCCTTGGTTAGGGAGCTCTGTGTCTGTGAACTGGCTCACAACTTAGAACCGGCTAAAGAGCCATGAATTTGAGATTCTGGTCAAGATGGCAGCATAGGTTTACATGGCTCACCTCCTCACACCACCATATCAAAATTACAATTAAACTATAGAACAATAATCATTCAGAAACATCAGAAATCAAGCTGAATATAAGTCCTACAACTATGGAATTAAAGAAGAAACCATATCAAGACTGGTAGGAGGGGTGGAGATGTGAAGCATGCTGGTCCCACATCCATGTTTGGTGGATAAAAATTGGGAGGAATATCTCAGGGGAAAGGTATCCCAGCCCCACAACAGACCACCCAGCCCAAAGTTCCAGTGCCAGAAAGATAAGTCTTCATAAATTCTAGCTATAAAAGCCAGTGGAAGTTGAGACTGTGAAAGACAGAAACTTCTAAAGCAGTTCAGTTTAAAGAGCCCATGTATAGACTACGTGGTCTCAATTCCTCTGAGTTCCAGCATAGGAGCAGCAGGTTAAAAGGCAACAGAGACATACAGGGAGGAACTGAATTGCCTGGCATCTGGGCAACAGCTCAGAGGCAGCTTTCCCTCAGACAGAAAGGTGGGCAGAGGCCATTGATCATTTTTTGAGCCCTTCCCCAAAGAGTCACAGAGCCAGCAAGTGAGCCCCATATATGAGACTTTATCAATCTGGCACACATTGTTTTCCCCTCCCTGGTGATTCTCTGAGGCCCTGCCCCACCCAAGTTTCAGGCCCACCCAAACTGTTTCCAATGACTTCCATACAAATGGCTTGTCTTGGCCCATGCTTCAGATTTTCCTAAATTCTCTCAAGCAAGTAGCATCTGGCTTCAGTAAGCCCCATGCCTCTTGCTAAGTTGTCCCAGGCTGGGCACTAGCAGCAGCCAGCCTTGGTCCACAACTTCGCCTTGCCTGGGCACCTCCAAGCTCAGCATAAGTAGCAACCATCTTCAGGTTGCTTTGTAGCTTATGCTGTGTGACCCCAGACAGAACACAGTGGGTGGCTGACCTTGGATGTGCCAAAAACAATCAAGGCTCAACTACAAGAGGGTATACACAGTCTACACACTGAGTACACATGAGTACTCAGTTTAGGTAATAGGGGATGTTGTGCCACTGGACCTTATAGGACACCTACTGTATTAGGCCATTCTATGAAGCCTTAGAAATGTAGTAGCTCTACCTAATACATAGAAACAAACACAGGGAGTATACTAAAATGAAAAAACAAAGAAACATGGCTCAAATGAAACAACAAAACAAAACTCCAGAAAAAGAACTAAACAAAACATAGACAAAAAATAGACACAATCTACCAGATGCAGAGTTCAAAACACTGGTTATAAGTGTAAGAACTTAGTGAGAACTTCAGAAGCATAAAAAGAACATGGAATCCATAAGAAGACCAGTCAGAGTTGAAGGATACACTAATTAAAATAAGGAACAATTTATGGAAATCAATACTAGAGTGGATGAAGCTGAGGATCGATCACATCAGTGATTTGAAATATAAGGAAGCCAAAAAATAAAACCACCCAATAAAAACAGAAAGAAGGAAAATGAACCCCTTCCCAAGTGAGAATAGTGTAAGGAGCCTCTGGGACAACTTCAAGTGTACCAACATTTGCATCATGGGAGTGCTGAAAGAAGAAAGAGAGCAAGAAATTGGAAAACTATTTGAAAAAATGATGACAGAAAACTTCCCAAACATGATAAAGGAACTAGTTATACAAACCCAGGAAGTGCAGAGTCCCAAACAAGATGAACCCTAAAAGACCCATCCCAAGAACATCATAATTAAAATGCCAAAGTTTAAAGATAAAAAGGGAACCTTAAAAGCAGCAAGAGAAAATTTCATTATCTACAAGGGAACCCCCCTCTCCCATGAGACTGTCAGCTGATTTCTCAAAAGAACTTTACAGGCTAGAAGGGAGTGGGAATAAATATTCAAAGTGATGAATAGCAAGAACCTATAACCTACATTACTCTACCCAGCAAACCTATCATTTAGAATCAAAAGACAGATAAAGAGCTTCTCAGACAAGCAAAAGCTAAAAGAGTTCATCATCACCAAACCATTATTGTATAAAATGTTCAATTGTCTTCTTTAAGAAGATCAAATATATGAACAATAAAATGGCAACAAACACATATGTATCAGTAATTGCATCTAAGAAATTTTAAAAAGTAAGCAGAACCAAAACAGAATAAAAGATAACAGAAAATATTTTGATGGTTGCCAGATGGAAGGGTGGGGATTGGGTGAAAAAGGTGAAAGGATTAAGAAGTACAAATAAGCAATTACAGAATAGTCATGGGGATATAAAATACAAAATATGGAATAGAGTAACCAAAGAAAATATATGCATCACCCATGGACATAGACAATGTATGGGGATTGCTTGAGGGAGTGGGGGTGCTGGGTAGAGGTGGGCAGTGAGGGAAATTGGGACAACTGTAATAGCATAATCAATAAAATATAAAAAAGAAGCCATGAATTTTCTTTATAGTGACTACAGGAAGTTAAGTTTCTTCCCAGCAGACCTATAATATATATATATATATATATATATATATATATATATATATATATATATCTCAGGCAGAACTTTAGTAAACTAATTGTATACATATACTCCATTTCTAGGGATCCCATGATAAACTAGTCATTGCCACAGATTCTCATGGATCAAAACAGTAAGATTACCATTCAGTCCTTCTGTGTTATTGTGGTCATGGTTCCAATTTTATAATCGCAAAATAGGATTACAAAATAGGATCAGTTGCCACCTGATCTTGATTACTTTGCCATCTTATTAAGTCCCACCATTTGAAATTAGGGAATGCAATTTCATTGCAGTATTCACGGCCTCTGGCCTTCGGTGTATGGCCAATACAGAGAGCTTGTCAAGAACACAAAAGCTCCCCTTACCAATGCATATTTTTATGATTTTTTAAATTTTGAAGCAACCACAAGTGTACAGAAAAGTTATAGAAAATGGCAAATACAAGTAAATGTTTTGTTATCAAATTTAGGGAGTAGTTGCCATCCTGCTACCCTTCTACCTCAGAACACTAAAATGTGTATTTCCACAGACACTTAAGCTTGTACTTTTGATAAACAATGACATCCTCCTATATAATCACAAGACAATCAGGAAATTAATACCGATACATTATTACCATCTAATCTTCAGACCCCACTCAAGTTGTTCCAATTGCCAATCAGCACAAAGAGATTCAGGACAGAATTAAGCATTATGTTAAATTGTAATGACCTTTTAGTCTAGAATGATTCTTCAGTCTTTCCTTAACGTTCATGATCTTGAAAGTTTTTAAAAACTTAATTACATTGTAGACTGTTCCTCAATTTGGATTATTCTGATATTTCCTAATGATTAGATTCATGTTATGGATCTCTGATAGCTGTGTGCTTTGTCAACTGGGTAATGCTTTCACAAATTCCCTTTTCTTATGTTTCTTATTGAGGTGGTCCACCAAAGAGATTCTTGTGGGAGATTCAGAGTGTGGAAGTGAAGCAGCAATTTTTCAGTTTACGCACATTGCCACTGATCTGTTTGCTTAGCTTGGTGTGTGGCACCAGCTGGACCTACAAGTGCTCCAGCTTCACCTAGATTATCTCTAAGCTTCTGCAGGTCAGGTGAATGGTATATCTTTAGCTTCATGATGTAGGGCCCAGCTTCTGTGTGATACACAAACCTCTAAGGACAGAGGCAACAATAACTCCTGGCGTGTGGTTGTGGGTTCCAGCTTATTTTTATTATCTTCTACATTACATCTTTCTTACCTTCCCAGTGACCTAATATGAAGATTGCAAGCTCCAGCATCAGATGCAAAGATAACAGTCTTGCATACATTATTCTGCTTAACCAGCTCTCATAATTGCATAAAGGCAAATCTGTAACAAATTACTTGTTCTGTTTCATTTATTGAACCATGACTTATAGAGCATCACTAGCAGAAATATCACAGCAGCAATGCTACATTCTTCTTCTCATGTCTTATCAAGTGGTAAAGGATATCTATTTGTTCCATTACTAATGATGTTCACTTTGATTACTTGATTAAGGTAGTGTCTACCATGCTTCTCCATTGTAAAATTATTCTTTACTTTTGTAATGAATAAGTATTTTCAGATGAAATACTTCAAAATTATGTAAATAACCCATTCTTCATCAAAATTTAATTTTAGTTATGTGCTTATATCAGTATGGAGTCATGGGTTCCAATTTTATTCAATAATATGTTATTATCATTAATTTGATGCTTAAATTGCCACTAATCAGGAGCTCTTCTAAGGTGGCTTTTATTGTCTTTTAGATATGCCCCATTATTTTCTAAACACTTCTTTGATTATTTGTTTCTGGTACAAAAAGGTGTTCCAGGCCCATCTTATCATTTTCCTGGCTCAGTCCTGTAATAAGTTTTTTTTTTTTTTTAATTTTATTGTTGTATTACATCCATCCCCTTTTTGCTCCCCTCTGTCCCCCTCACCACCCACCCATTCCCCCCAAAGTCAATCCCCCCTGTTGTCCATGTCCATGGTTCCTTTATACTAGGTTCTTGTCTAAGCTGCTCCCCTTTCTTGCCTCTGCCTCCCCACTCCCACCTGCCTCCAACCCTTTTTCTCCTGACCACTGAAGGCCTATTCCTTGTATTCATATACCTGGTTCTGTTTTGCTTGTTGTTCGTTTTGCTCATTATTGTCCTGTAATGGGTGAGATCATATATTTGCCTTTCACTAACTGGCTTATTTCACTAAGCATAATACTCTCCATTTCCATCCATGTTGTTGCAAAGGGTACAAGTTCCTTCTTTCTTTCT
>PVIW01014189.1:0-24456 GCA_004026585.1 Noctilio leporinus | reverse complement strand
CGTAATGGGTGAGATCATATGATATTTGTCCTTCACTGACTGGCTTATTTCACTAAGCATAATACTCTCCAGTTCCATCCATGTTGTTACAAAGGGTACAAGTTCCTTCTTTCTTTCTGCTATATAGAATTCCATTGTGTAAATGTACCAAAGTTTTTTGATCCAATCATCCACTGATGGGCACTTAGGCTGTTTCCAGTACTTGGCTATTGTAAATAGTGCTGCTATGAACATAGGTGTGCATAGGTTCTTATGAATTGGTGTTTCAGTGTTCTTTGGGTATAGTCCAAGTAGTGGAATCGCTGGATCAAAAGGCAGTTCCATTTTTAGTTTTTTAAGGAAACCCCATACTGTTTTCCACAGTGGCTGCACCAGCCTACATTCCCACCAACAGTGTATGAGGGTTCCCTTTGCCCCGAATCCTCACCAACACTTGTTGTTTGTTGATTTGCTGATGATTGCCATTCTGACAGGTGTGAGGTGGTATCTTAATGCAGTTTTAATTTGCATCTCTCTGATGACTAGCGATGTTGAGCATTCTTTCATATGCCTCTGGGCCCTTTGTATATCTTCCTCAGTGAGTTGTCTGTTCAGTTCCTTTGCCCATTTTTTAATTGGGCTATCTGTCTCCCTGGTGTTGAGTCGCATTAGTTCTTTATATATTTTGGAGATCAGACCCTTTTCTAAGGTATCATTGGCAATTATGTTTTCCCATACAGTTGGTTCCCTTTGAATTTTGCTGATATTTTCTTGAGCTGAACAGAAACTTTTCAATTTGATATAGTCTCATTTGTTGATTCGTTGTTTTATTTCCTTTGTCCTTGGTGAAGTATCAGTAAACATATTTTTGCATAGGATATCCAAAAGTTTACTGCCTATATTTTTCTCCAGGACCTTTATGGTGGCACTGCTTATGTTGAAATCCTTTATCCATCTTGAGTTTATTGTGGTGTATGGTGTAAGTTGGTGGTCTAGTTTTATCTTTTTGCATGTTGCTGTCCAGTTCTCCCAACACCATTTATTGAATAGACTGTATTTACTCCATTGGATGTTCCTTCCCCCTTTGTCAAATATGAGTTGACCATAGAGTCCTGGGTTAATTTCTGGGCTCTCTATTCTGTTCCATTGATCTATATGTCTATTCTTATGCCAGTACCAGGCTGTTTTGATGACAGTAGCCTTGTAGTATTGTTTGAAGTCCGGTATTGTGATTTCTCCTACCTGTTCTTCTTTCTCAAGATTGTGGTGGCTATTCGTGGGCATTTTTGGCTCCATATAAATTTTTGAAGTATTTTTTCTATTTCTGTGAAATCTCTCATTGGTATTTTAATTGGGATTGAAAAATATGGAACGCTTCACGAATTTGCGTGTCATCCTTGCGCAGGGGCCATGCTAATCTCTGTATCGTTCCAATTTTAGTATATGTGCTGCCAAAGTGAGCACAGGTCCCTTTCTTTTTAAGAAACTGCCTTACTTTTCTCCATCTCACCATTTCCTTTATCTAAGACTTTCACATAGACAGGTTACCCAACCAAGGACAATTCTGTCCTTGTCGACTGTGATATCTGAATCAATATTTGCCATTTCCTTTCTTTTTTATTATCTTTTTATTTTTAGAGAGAGGGTAAGAGAAGGAGAGAAACAGTAATGTGAGAAACATTTATTGGTTGTCTCTCCTATGTATCCCAACCCAGATGGAACTCACAACCTAGGCATGTTCCCTGATTGGGAACAGAACAGGTAACCTTTGGCTTTGCAGGACAACACCCAGACAACTAAACCACCTGGTCAGGGCTCCAAGAATCCTTTTTAACCAATCCTACCTACTTACTTATTTATACAATAACTATTTAATGAGGACCTACTCTGTGCTGGGGCATGGGGCTATACAAAAGGTAAATAAGACAGATGTGGTCCTTGCCCTCATAGAGCCTACAGCCTACTTGGGGACAGACAATAAGTGAATAGGCAATTTCAATTCAGTGTCTTTAAGGCTTAGGGAACACTTGGGAAAGACATCTATCATGAGCTTAGAAGTCTGAGAAAGTTTCCTGCAGGCAAAAACATCTGAGCTAAGACTAATTCTAGCCTTAACTGTGGCTCTGTCTGGGCACAGTACATCTCACTAGAGATCTAAAGAGCAGGATCCCAGCAAGGGATCTTGATCAAATGTTATGAAAGATCTCTAAGGATGCATTCTCAAACAACTCATCTTTAATAAACTTTCCAAGTCCCAGAAGAAAGAAGACTGGCTTAAGAGTCAAAATTGTGCAGCCTTGGCCTATGTACCACCTGCCTGTCTCTGGGCCTTCGTGTCTCCAAACATAAAACAAGAGAGTTGGATGAGGTTATCTTCAGGCTTTTCTTTATCAGGAAGATATTAAACAGGTGGCTTAAATAGCAAGCTTGGTTTGTTCAGAGAAAAACACAACTCTGGTATGCATGAGGAGGGAGGGCAGAGTTCACAAACCCAGGAGAGGCTATCAGTGGCTCCAGAGAAAGTGGCAAGATCACCTTCTACCTCTTACTATTGTTGCCATCAACTGAAGGGGAGAGTCTTTCTAAGATTTTGCTGAGAAGGGTGAGCATCAGAGGACTGCGCTCACAGAATATATTTAGTCACTGTATTAATTGACTCTTATATGTAGCACTATAGAACTTTTAAGAGATAAAATGTTGGGCCCAGGCTAAGTAACTTAGTTGGTTAGAGCTTCATTCCAATATGCCAAGGTTGCTGGTTCAATCCACGGTGAGGGCACATGCAAGAATCAACCAATAAATGCATAAATAAGTGGAACAACAAAATTGATGTTCCTCTTTTCCCACCTGTTTCCTCTCTCTCTCTCTAAAAAAAAAAATTTTTTTAAGAAAAAGGTAGAATGTTCAACCCTGGCCAGGTGACTCAATTGGTTGGAGCACTGTCCCATACACCAAAAGCTTGAGGGTTTGATTCCCAGTCAGGGCACATACATAAGTAGTGATTCAGTCCCCAGTTGGGGGCAACCAATCAACGTTTCTCTCTCTTCCTTCCTTCCTCTCTCTCTAAAATAAATAAACATATCCTCAGATGAAAATAAAAGAGAGCTAGAATGTTCACATGGGGAAACTGAGGCTTACAGTGGTGAAAGGACTTTCCTAAAATCATGACTATTGAGTGACAGCTACAAGAAGTACCCAGGTCTCCTAATTTCCAGTCCAGACTCTATGATACTGCAGCACTTACTTCCAACTTTCCATTGGACTTTTTCCTGTAGCTGGCTTACTTCCCTGTGAAGCTATAAGGTCTGGGAAGGCAGGTTGGTCTCTTTATCTGGGGCTGGTCTCTGAACAGAGGAATGCTCAGAACCCCCAGTCTCCCAGGTCCCCCTGTTCTCTCATCATGACCCTATTTATACACATATAGCTATCTGGCCCAATCTAAAAGTCATCCCTGGAATATGAACAAAACCCTGGGCCAGAAGTAGTCCCAGTCCCAGTCTCAGTCAGGCTTAAAACTTGCTCTATGACTTTGAACAAGCTGACTTCCCTGAGCCTCATTTTCACCATCTCAAGACCCATAACCAATTCAAATTCTTAGAGCGTTTGTAACATGGAGCTCCGAATTACTAAATGTTGAGGCAAGGGGGAAAGCTTAATACTTTGGTCTTTTTGCAGGATTCCACAGCCTCAGGACCACATCTGCTATATCTGCAGGGGCTGGATGTTGCTTAATGGGACACCTATACCCTTGGCACCATGATACATCCTCTGAAAGTTACAGGATATGTGTCCTGACTATATTCTGGGGTTCCACAACCCATATACCAAATATCAAAAATAATTTTAACCACCAACTTATGCCAGAATAAACTCAAGATGGATAAAGGACTTAAACATAAACAGTGCCACCATAAAGGTCCTGGAAAAAAATATAGGCAGTAAAATTTTAGATATCCTACACAGAAATATGTTTACTGATACTTCACCAAGGGCAAAGGAAATCAAAGAACAAACAAACAAATGGGACTCTATCAAATGGAAAAGTTTCTGTTCAGCTAAAGAAAACACCAGCAAAATTTAAAGGGAACCAACTGTATGGAAAAACATATTTGCCAATGATACCTCAGACAACAAGGGTTTGATCTCCAAAATATATAAAGAACTAAGGAGACTCAACACCAGGGAGACAGATAGCCCAATTAAAAAATGGGCAAAGGACCTGAACAGACAACCCACTGAGGAAGACATACAAAGGGCCCAAAGGCATATGAAAGAATGCTCAACATCACTAGCCATCACAGAGATGCAAATTAAAACCACAATAAGATACCACCTCACACCTGACAGAATGGCAATCATCAGCAAATCAACAAACAAGTGTTGGTGAGGATGTGAGGCAAAGGGAACCTTGGAGCACTATTGGTGGGAATGCAGGCTGGTGCAGCCACCATGGAAAACAATATGGGGTTTCCTTAAAAAACTAAAAATGGAATTGCCTTTTGATCCAGCAATACCACTACTAGGAATATACCCAAAGAACCCTGAAACACCAATTCAGAAGAACCTATGTACCCCTACGTTCATAGCAGTGCTATTTACAATAGCCAAGTGCTGGAAACAGCCTAAGTGCCCATCAGAGGATGATTGGATCAAAAAACTTTGGTACATTTACACAATGGAATACTACACAGCAGAAAGAAAGAAGGAACTCCTAACCTTTGCGACAATGTGGGTGGAACTAGAAAGTATTATGTTTAGTGAAATAAGCTAGTCAGTGAAGGACAAATACCATATGATCTCACCCATTTCAGGACAGTAATGAACAAAACAAGCAAACAAGCAAAACAGAACCAGATACATGAATACAATGAATAGATCTCCAGTGGGCAGAGGGGAGGGAGGAGGTAAGAAGGGAGAGGAGGAGGCAAAGAAGGGGAACAGTTTAGTCAAGGAACTAGTATGGAAGAACGATGGACATGGGCAACAAGTGAGATTGACTTTGGGGGGAGTGGGTGGGTGGGGAAGGGGAAAGAGGGAAGGGAAAAGGGGATGGATGTAACAAAACAACAATAAAATTAAATTTAAAAAAATAATTTCAGAAAGGAATCCCAATTTTTACTTGTATCCCTTGAAGGTGATCCAATTAGTACTACAGCACCACTCTATTTTGCCACAATTTGCAGCAGTTGAGTTATTATCTGCAAACCCTAAATCAGTTGCTCTCACTGCCTTCTCTCTGACCTCTGTAATCAACAGAACTTTTCTCTCACTCTTTACCCACTGTCATCTGATTAAGTAGATTGGCTTGGCCTCTCAGGTTTCATCACTTTTTTCCTTCACTCGTTACCCAGATTCTCCCTAATACACAAGAAAGTTGCCCATCTCCTGCCTATTTATTCCTATGTCTCACCTTCTATTCTCCCAGTTCTCTATTACGGAAACCCTGGAACTGAGTAGGCCAAGGCAAGATTTCCAGCAACAGGTGAAGGATAAAATTATCTTGGGAATGAGAGGAGGAGGGGCAGAGGGAGGCTGAGAACAGTCAATGAGTAATGTTTTTATTCTGTAACACACAATACAGGTAGGTATCTGCCCTGAAGGAGCTCATAAGATGGGGACAACTGAAGAATAATAAAAGATGATAGCCCTGGCTGGTAGCACAGTGGATAAGGTGCTGGCCTGAGAACCCAGAGGTCGCTGGGTTGATTCCCAGCCAGGGCAACATAATCAGGTTGCAAACCAGGTCTCCAGCCAGACCTGTAGCTGGGGGCAGGTGAAAGGCAACCATACATTGATGTTTCTCTCCTTCTCTGCCTCTCTCCCCTCCCCTCTCTATGAAAAATAATAAATAAAATATTTTTTTAATGACAAATAATGAAAAGATATGGACTTAATGCAACCACTGCAGGTTGCATGTTCAAATAGACATGGCAGAGAAAGAAAAAACTGACCTCAGTTACAGGGAGGGAGCACAGAGGGCTTGGTGATGGACACAGAAAGAGCAAACTTGGGAAGAATCACAGATTTGATGGGATAGGGTCTCAAAGACCAACTACTTAGTTCAAATTCTTTCTGATGCTCAACTCCCTGCCAACACCATCGTAAGCAGTGTATCAGCATCTTCTTGAACCCCTCCAATAATAGGGTGCTTACTACCTCCCAAGGCAGCTTGTGCCATTATTAACACCTGTTTTTTCCTGCCTTTAAACTGAATTTTATCGTCTTGTGGTCTCCATTTATTGTGGACTTGAAAAGGGAGTAACAGGGAGAAGGCTATAGAGTGAGATTTGAACAGAAGCAGGGAGGGACAAATGGGAAGCAAGAAAGGAGAAGCTGAGAGGTGAAAGCTGAGTGCAGTGAGTATGAATGAGTAGGAACGCAGATTGATAGAGGAGAAAAAGAGAGATTGCGGGTAGGGGCAGAAGAAAAGATTTGCAGGAGAAACTGATAAAGTGCAACTGAGAAAACTGTTGCCATGGTGATAGGTCCAGTGGAGACAGTAGAAATAGAAGTTGGATTATGAGTTGGGGGAGAGGGGAAGAAGTTATCCAAGATCCAGAGGCAATGTCCCCACTAGTCCCTCCCTACCAGACCTCTTTCTATCCATCAGAAAACCCTTTCCCAGGGGTCTCCCCAAGGCCACACACGAAGGAGTATACTGAGAAAAAAAAAAAGCATTGGAGAGGCCCAAGCCTCTCTGGTCCTCCCTCCCTTCCACTCCTGGTATGGAACAAAACAGATCTATACCCCCACCCCCAACATGCCTCATTGGCTCTAGGAGCACTCTCTTCAACAACCCTAGTTTCTCTCTTTCTATCTTTTCATCAGAGGTTGAAAGGGAGGGAACTTGTTTTAAGCACCTACTATGTGCCTAACACTATGTTGGCACTTTGTGCCTGTGTCATTTAGTCCTTACCGCAGCACTGAGGTAGGTTTACCACCTCCATTTATAGACAGGAAACTTGATCTCATGATCAAGGTCCCAAGCTGGAAAGTAGCAGTCAAGACTGGGGTGTATCCCTGGCTCATCTGCTGCAAAGCCATTTACTCTCCTCTCAGCCCTCTGTCTACCTGCCGAGCTTGTTTTCTATTCCTTGGCTTCTCCTATACCCTCAAAACAGGACGGGTAGGATGGGAAGGTTCTTAATCTATTCTTTGAGATAGAGAACTGGAGAGACTTGAGGCAAATATACCAAAGTTAGTGAGACTGGGCTAGATAGTAGGCACAGAGGAGCTCAGAGCTCAGGGCTGGGGAAGTGAGGAGGAAGGCCTGAGGTGGAGAGGACCCTGGTAGGTGGGGAAAGCTCAGAGGCCTGGACATTTCTGGCAGAGCTGAAGAAAAACTTCCAACAAGGCCATGTCAGGAGCTAATAAACCATCAGTACTCACTGAGCTAGCTAGCAAGTGGGATGACTGAGGTTTGTATTTGATGCAGACCTCCACAAGTGAAAGTGGCTGGAAGGGGAAGTGGCTTCCCTCCTTCTCCCCTTGGGCTTCTGTACCAATAGCAGCTTTGTAAAGGGTACTTATCTGATGTGCATATCAAACAGGGCTTGAGGAGGTGGGAGAAGGCACAGTTCAAGGGCTTTGTGTGGTCTTGGATAGTTTTGCTAAGACCAGAGTGTGAGGTAGGAGGATTCCAAAGGGTCTGGCCCCATTCCATTATAACTTGCTCTTCCTCCTAGTGGTGACCTTAAAACACACCTCTGTTCTCTCTGGAGACTGGCTGAGCCACAACTGAAACCTGTAAGTGGTGTGTGTGTGTGTGCGTGTGTGTGTGTGTGTGTGTTGCAGGGGAGAAGGTACCAGAAATGGCTGGACTCTAAGGCTAAAGGTCACAACTCTAGTGAGATCCTTGCCTATTGGTCTCAAGAGATCCCAGGTACCTGACCCACACTCCTATAGAGGTTGAATAGAGGGGGCTAGAATTCCTTTCTCCTCAGGCCTGAAGGGAAGGCTGATCCCTGCAGTTCTGCTTTCAGAAGAAGTGATGAGGTCACTTCTTCTGTGGCTTCAGTTCACATCTCCTCCTTTACAGGCCACAAATAAAGGCCTTCCTAACCCTCCTTTCTTATGCCCATCATTTGTTCCTACAGACTATTCAGGAGGGGACCCAGCCCCAACCAAAATTTATTTTATAAAGAAATGCAAGGGGGTCCTGGCTGTGTAGCTCAATAAGTTAGAGCATTGTCCCAATATACCAAGGTTGTAGGTTCAATCCCGTGTTAGGGCATGTACAAGAATCAACCAATAAATGAATAAATGAGTGAAACAACAAATCAATATCTCCCACTCTCTAAAATCAATCAATAAAAAAATTTAAACTATAAAGAACTGCAGAAGAGAAAAAAATCTTCTATACCCTCCTCTTTCACACCTGCTCCCCCTAGACTGTCTGATCTCAGCCCTTCACTGAATCCCAGGTGCCATTCCACCTAGACCTTCAGTCCTACAATACCCTCTTGCCCAGCCCAGTCCCACTCATTCCCACATTTTCCCTCCCAGACTAAAGCAATCTCCTGGCTCCTGGCAAAATCCAAGAAGCACATTCTAAATCTCTTCCTTTCCCTGACAACCAGTGTGCTGCAGAAAGTGCTCCTAGAAGTATTTTTTCCATAGCTTCCCCAGTGACTTCCCCATATACCACTCTAAGCCTCCAATGGGTCTATTCTCTAACTGTGAGCTGACTCTTCCCTGCTTTTCTATTTTCCTTTAGGGAAGTTTATTGGTCCCCTTTGCAGGCTGCTCTTTTCCTTTGCCCATGAATACTGGTGTCCAAGGCTCTGCCCTTGATCTAGTCTTCTCATTGGCCTGTACTCCTCTCTAAGGCTGCAGCTGTCACACCTGTGCTGACAACATTCTTGAGCTCCAGATCAGACAGCCAACCACCTTTCACACTTCCACCTGGGTGTTCTTCAGGCACTCAATTCAGCAAGTTCAAAACTGAAAGATTTCTACCCTTTTTCCACAAATCTGCTCCCCCTGTCCCCACTGCATGTCTCAACTAGTGACAGCACCAGCAGCCACCCAGCTGCCCAAGCCAGCACCCGGGAAGCATCCTTAACTTGACTCTTCACCCCCTCCATAGCTCTCTGCAAAAACCATCACCCAAAAATCGCCTTTATCATCTTTTGCCTAGAATCTTATCTCAATAGTATGTCAAGAGACATTTAAAATGTCTCTCAGCTGTTCACCCAACACATTGCAGCAAAAATCATCTTTATAGACACAAATTTGAGCATGACATCCTCTAGTTTAAAATCCTTCAACAGCTTCCTTGTATCCTTAGGATAAAAATTAGAATCCTTAAAGGGGTTTACAGAGCTCTTCACCTGATCCCAACTTCCCCAGTGACTTCCCCATATACCACTCTAAGCCTCCAATGGGTCTATCCTCTAACTGTGAGCCTTTGCAGTTCTCTCAGACTAGAACTGTCTCCAGGCCTTCCTTTGCCTTTACTCAGCTAACTCCTACTCAACTCTCAGGTTTCCCCTTATTCACCATTTCCTTCAGGAAGCCCTTCAGGAGTGCCCAAGCCCATGTAAGTTGCCCCTTCAGTGAGGAGGCTCTTTGACAAGTCATTTAGCTTCTCTGACCTAGTTTCTTTGTTGATAAAATGGAGATAATAGCAGTACCCACCTTCTCCATCAGGCCTAAGAGGAGGTTTAAATATCCTACAATGAAGCCTCCACCTACTCTTACAGAAATCTTCCTACAATCAAACTGAACTATGCCACTTTCCTACTTAAACTATGTCAGAGGCTCTCGGTGTCTATGAAAAACAGGGTGAGCCAGGTCTTCACAGGGAAATTGCTCCTTCATGTCCATACCTCTCAACCCTTTCATTGTAATCCCTCCTTCCCAAGGTCTTCCACTGGCTACTCTGAACCCCATACTGCTTCTACAGCCTTCCAGCCTCTATCCCCTTAGCCCCAAATGTTACCAAGCAGCAAGTGGGGCTCTTCCACAACTTTCCAGGCAAAATTCCAGAGGGAAAAGTTTTCGTGATAAAGGAAAGGAGTCTTAGGACCTCCATCCAATATGGAACCATAGTTAGACACACTGCATCTCCTTCACAAATAGGAGAAATGTACATCTATCTCAAAACTAAATAAAAACAACACAGAAATTTTAGAAAATTGAACTACATGGAAATATAATAAATGAAGAAGTAAAGAAATACTCAGCCAGACAGGTAAGAGGGGTGGAACTGGGAAAGAGAGTAGCAGCGGCAGCATGAGAGCTAAGGCTGCAGCAAAAAACACAGTCATACATTTAAACCTGGGAAGCAATCCTAGGGCCAGACCGTTCAGCCCACAGTTCCAGTGCTGCAAAAAATAGAGCCATGTTGCTTCTGACTGTGAAAACCAGCGGGGGTTGGGGAAGAGGAAGAAATGGCCAGTCTCAACAGGCAAGCAGAATTATTCCTTCTCAAACCCCTCCCCACATACAGTGCCATGACGTGGTGAAACAGGTCACCCCACACTGACAAATTCCTAAGGCTCCACCCCTTACAATGTAACAAGTGTGACAAAACAACCTAAGACAGAGAGGCAAACGCAGAAAGCTTTCAAGTTGAGGATACAGAGAGCTATGGCCCAAAACAGGGAGCAGATCAAGGTCCAGTGGGAGAACTGAGCAACAAAGAGATAGCTAACCTAACAGCCAAGGAGATAGCCAACCTTCAACCTAACAAGTGCAGAGTTCAAAATGTTTGTGATTAAGATGCTCACAGATTTAACTGACACATTTAAAAAAATTTTTATTTATTATTTCCAGAAAGAGAGGAAGGGAGAGAGGCAGAGACAGACAGAAACAGAGAAACACCAATGTATGGTTGCCTTTCACCTGCCTCCAACCACAGAGCTGACTGGAGACCTGGCTTGCAACCCAGTTATGTGCCCTGGCTGGGGAATTGAACCAGCGACCTTTGGGTTGGTAGGCTGGCACCTTATCCACTGTGCTACCAGCCAGGGCTGACATTTAAATACAACAAACACAGAAAGGAAGAAATGAAGGCTAATCTAGGTGAAACAAAGAAAATCCACACAAAACCAAGAGTGAAGGGAAGAAAATGGTTCAGATCAATGAATTGGAACATAAGAAAGGAATAAATAATCAACCAGTACAGAAAGAGGAACCAAGAATTGAAAAAAAAAAAAAAAAAAAAAAAAAAAAAAAAAAAAAAAAAAAAAAAAAAAAAAAAAAAAAAAAAATGAGGAGAGGCATAGAAACCTCTAGGACAACTTTAAACGTGCCATTACCTGAAGCATAGGGGTGCCATAAGGAGAAGAGAAAAAGTAAGAAATTGAAAACTTATGTGAAAAAATTATGAAGGAAAACTTCCCAAATTTGGTGAAGGAAATAAATATACAAGTCCAGGAAGCACAGAGAGTTCCAAACAAGCTAGACCCAAAGAGTGTCACACCAAGACACATCATAATTAAAATGCCAAAGGTTCAAGATAAAGAGAGAATCTTAAAAGCAGCAGGAGAAGAGAGTCACCTACGAAAGGGTTCCCTTCAGACTATCAGCTGATTTCTCAAAAGAAGCTTTGCAAGCAAGAAGGGCCTGAAAAGAAGTATTCAAAATGATAAGCAAAGAGCTACAACCAAGATTACTCTATCTAGCAAAGCTATCATTCAGAATGAAAGGGCAGATAAAGTGCTTCCCAGACAAGGTAAAGCTAAAGGAGTTCATCATCACCAAGCCATTATTATTTATTTTTATTTTTATTTTATTATTTTTAGATAGCGGGGAAGGGAGAGAGGCAGAGAGGGAGAGAGACATCAATGTATGGTTCCCTTTTACCTGCCTCCAGCCACGGACCTGGCTGGAGACCTGGCTTGCAGCCTTGTTATGTGCCCTGGCTGGGAATTGAACCAGAGACCTTTGGGTCTGCAGGCCAGCACCTTATCTACTGTGCCACCAGCCAGGGCTTAAGCCATTATTATATGAAACGTTAAAGGGACTTAAGAAAAAGAGGATCAAAATTATCAACATTAAAATAACAACAAACTCACAACTATCAACAAGATCTAAAAAATAAAAACAAAAACTAAGCAGGCAACCAGAGAGGGAATAGAATCAAAGATATGGAGAACATTTGGAGGGGTGTCAGCTGGGAGGGGGAAGGGATAGAAGGGGGAAAGCCACTGGAACTAAGAAGCATAGTTGGTGGGTGCAGAATAAACAAGGAAATGTTAAGAATAGTACAGGAAAAGACAAAGCTAAAGAATTTACATTCATGACTCCTAGACATGAACTAAGAGGGGGTGGGATTGCTGGAGGAAGGGGGTGCTGGGCAGAGGGGAGCAAAGGGAAAAGAAATTGGGACAAATGTAACAGCATAATCAAAAAGAAAAAGAGACAAAATAAAAAATAAAAATCCATCATTTCACAATTTTAAAAAAGGAAAGGGGGAAAAAAAAAAGGAAAGGAGTCTTTATTCAAAAGCTACATAATTTTGGAATAACAGCTTTCCACAGGCATTAATCACTTAAGCTTATCAACTAATGCTACTCTTTAACTCACTAGTTACAGCTTTAATCACTTAAGCCTATCAATCAAGCTGCACCCATAGTATCTTCTTTCACCTAAAATCCATCCAAAATACCATCCTTTGGGAAACAAGCAAAGCAGCATGATCATCTAGACATCCTCAAGGAAGAGAGCCCAAGAGCCAGCCTCTGCCCTCCTTTTTATTTTAAATCTTCTGGCCCACAATTCCATGATCTCCAGAGGCATTCAGCTTCTCAGCCAATCCTGTCCTAGACTGTTTAGCATGGCCTCCAACAACCTCCTCCTACAGCCTCTCCCTACTCCTTCCCAGTGATCGAATCAGCTCATTCTGTATCACAAATATCCTTTTTTCTTGTTCATCTAACAAAAAACCTACTTCCCTTCCAATATCCTGTCCCTGGGTGCCTCAGTGGCAAAGCTGGCCTTGAACATGTATGTTGTTTGGCTCATAAGATGCATTTTTATAATGTGTATCAGGTTCAATGTGAAGATAAGAATGTTTTCCCTAAAAATTCAGATTTCTGGCTTGTCTTGAAAAAGCTAAAAGGCATGGCCACACTAGATTCCCCATTCTACAAGGCAATCCTTCCATCATTGCATGGACAGCTCCTTCACACAGAGTTCACTGCCTCACTTCCTCCAGCTGGCCCCACTTTCAACCACCGCTTTTTAATAATTTTGTTTTCTGCCTAACCCCTTGAAAAACCAGGGTCTGAAGCCTCTGTTGCCTCACAACATTTTGATCCATCCAGCTGCAATAATGACCCTGGCTTTCTGTCCTCAGCAGCGATGCAGACGGCCACCATTCCATGTCCTGGCCCATCCACACTTCCCTCCTCTTCCAATTCTCTCACATCTTTATTCTACATTGACCTCACTGGACACCCCCACCTCAGTGCTTCACCCCTTCATATCTATCACTCCTTTTCATAACTAACCTAGATCTTCTTTTCCATACCTTTACCCTTATAAACACCCTCAACTTTCCATATCTTGAAAACCCTAACTCTGAGTCAGTACAACTTGACAATTTTATAATTTCTACACCAAAATTGTTGTATAATTTTAAGATCTCCCAAAATATCAAGGTCAGTGTGATGACTAATTTTATGTGTCAAATTGACTGGACCATGGTACCCAGATATTCAGTAAAACATTATCCTGGATATATCTGGAAGGTGTGTTTTGGATGAGGTTAATATGTAAATTAGTGGACTTTGTGTAAAGCAGATTACCCCAGAATATTGGTGGGTCTCATCCAAGCAGTTAAAGGCCCTAATAGAACAAAGACTGACCTCTCCACTCTCCCCACCAAGAAAGAAGGAATTCTGCCAGCAGGTTGCCTTTGGACTTGAACTGTAATTCTTCCTGTGTCTTCAGCCTGCTGGCCTCCCCCACCAGATTTTGGATTTGTCAATTGTCCACAATTGCATGAGCCAATTCCTTAAAATAAATCTCTATAAATACATATCCTGTTGGTTCTATTTCTTTGGAGAATCCTGACTAATACAGTCAGTGCCCCTTAAGACTAGCAGTCCTCAAGGATCTTAGTAGCTGCATCCTCCTTTCCCAACAACAGCAATTTCAAACTCTCCTCTGACTCCTATTGAAGCCCCAAATGTTTGAGGTTCCTACTTCTCAGAGAAAGCAGAGGCCTTTAGAAGGAAGCTCTATTAACTAACTTACTCCTATCCCAGAGCCTCTCCCACTCAACCTCCCTGAAAAACTATAACATTTCTCTGCATCATTGTCTTTATTTTTCTCTTTGCTAGAAAGTGTTGTTTCTAGGGCCAAAGGTTAATGCCTCACCTCTAATTTGAACCCCATTTTCTTCTCCTCCAGAAGCCTCTCCATCGATTACGTAGTACTCTCTCTTGCATCTTTAACTTCGGAAACAAAATGGATGAGCTTTTTTTTGTACTCCTAATTCTCCTCCAGTTATATCTCCTTTGTTTCCTAGCCAAGCTTCTTCGAAGAACAATCTACACGGTTCTAACTTTACATCTTCACAGGTAACTTTGGACTCTTACAATCTGGCTTCTACCTTCCTCACCTGCAGGAAGCTACTCCTAAGGATATACATAACCCTCGGGATGCTAAGCCAGTGGATATTTTTCAGTCTTTAGCTTCAAATCATTTCATACCTCCTTTCTGAAACTCTCCTTCTACTTCCTTCCGGATTTCCTCTTAATTCTCATTCCTCCTTCATCTCCCTCTATCTATCTTTTAAACTGCATGTTTCTTAGAGTCTTGTCCTTGGCTGTTTTCTCCTTCCCTTCTGCTACCGTCTTCAAGGACTCTTTCACATTCATGATTTTAACCATTGCTCATCTCCCATTTCTTTATTCCATACCTCTCCTCTGCTTCAGACTCAAACATTCAGTTATGAAAATGTCTATAGGACATAACAACTCACCCCAAAACTTAGTAATTTTAAAAACAGACATTTATTCTTTGAATCAGGAATCTGGGAGAGACTTACCTGAGTGTTTCTAGCTCTGATTATCTCATAGAGTTGGCACATAGTTGTCCACCTGTACCACATTCATCTGAAGACTTCACTGGGCCAGAAGATACGTTTCTAAACACATTTATTCACAGGGCTGTTGGCTGGAGGTCTCAGTTCCTTGCTAGATATTGGCAGGAGACCTCAATACCTTGCCATGTAGACCTTCCCATAGAGGTGCCCCCATGTCCTTCTGAGTGAGCAATCCAATAGAAAGCAAAGAGGGTGATATAACTTATTTTATGACCTCACCTCTGAAGCAACATACCATTACTTCTGCTGTATCCTACTGGCCACACAAACCAACCCTGACACAATGTACCAATCCATTACCTGCTATCACTCCATTCTCTACAGTTTGCATAATGATCTTTGCACAATAGAAACTCCTCAGAAGCTTTCTGCTTTCTTTTTTTTAATTATATTTTATTTACTATGCTATTATAGTTGCTCTGATTTTTTTCCGCCTTTGCCACCTCCATCCAGCACCTTCTCATGCCCTCAGGCAATCCACCCACCATTCACATGAACATGTGAATACACATGTTCATGAGTCATGTGTATTACTTCTTTGGCTATTCCATTTCCTATACTGGACTTTACATCCCCATGGCTATTCTGTATCTACCTATCTATATTCTTTTTCTTTTCAAAGTATATTTTATTGATTATGCCATTACATTGTCCCAATTTCTTTTCCCTTTGCTTCCCTCCTCCCAGCATCTCGCCTTCCATTCATGTCCATGGGTCACCCTTTCCTATATTATTTTTAACTCCCCCCTGTCTATTTTGTACCTACCAATTATGCTTCTTAAGCCCTGAACCATTTCCCCATTTCTCCCCCTTCTCCCTCCCAGCTGATAACCCTCCAAATGATCCCTATAACTATGATTGTGTTCCTGTTCTGGTTGTTTGCTTAGTTTGTTTTTATTTTTACATTTTTTTAGGTTCTAGTGTTGATAGTTGTGAGTTTGTTGTTTTGTTTTGTTTTTTTTTTTTAAGATTTTATTTCATTATTTTTAGAAAGAGGGGAAGGGAGAGAGGCAGAGAGGGAGAGAGACATCAATGTATGGTTGCTTTTCACCTGCCTCCAGCCACAGACCTGACTGGAGACCTGGCTTGCAACCTTGTTATGTGCCCTGGCTGGGGAATCGAACCTGCGACCTTTGGGTTCGCAGGCCGGCACCTTATCCACTGTGCTACCAGCCAGGGCTTATTGTTATTTTAATGTTGGTAATTTTGATCCTCTTTTTCTTAAGTCCCTTTAACATTTCATATAATAATAGCTTGGTGATGATGAACTCCTTTAGCTTTACCTTGTCTGGGAAGCACTTTATCTGCCCTTTCATTCTGAATGATAGCTTTGCTAGATAGAGTAATCTTGGTTGTAGCTCTTTGCTTTTCACCATTTTGAATACTTCTTTCCAGGCCCTTCTTGCTTGCAAAGCTTCTTTTGAGAAATCAGCTGATAGTCTGAAGGGAACCCCTTCGTAGGTGACTCTCTTCTCCTGCTGCTTTTAAGATTCTTTATCTTGAACCTTTAGCATTTTAATTATGATGTGTCTTGGTGTGGCACTCTTTGGGTCTAGCTTGTTTGGAACTCTCTGTGCTTCCTGGACTTGTATATTTATTTCCTTCACCAAATTTGGGAAGTTTTCCTTCATAATTTTTTCACATAAGTTTTTAATTTCTTACTTTTCCTCTTCTCCTTATGGCACCCCTATGCTTCAGATAATGGCACGTTTAAAGTTGTCCCAGAGGTTCATAAGCCTCTCCTGATTGTTTTTTCAAATGATTTTATTTATTATTATTATTTTTTAAATTTTATTATTTTTCATAGAGAGGGGAGAGGAGAGAGGCAGAGAGGGAGAGAAATATCAATGTATGGTTGCCTTTCACCTGCCTCCAGCTACAGAGATGGCTGGAGATCTGGCTTGCAACCTGATTATATTGCCCTGGCTAGGAATTGAACCAGTGACCTTTGGGTTTGCAGGCCAGCACCTTATCTATTGTGCCACCAGCCAGGGCCTATTTTATTATTTTTAGAGAGAGGGGAAGGGAGAGAGGCAGAGGGAGAGAGAGAGATCAATGTATGGTTGCCTTTCACCTGCCTCCAGCTAAGGACGTGGCTGAAGACCTGGCTTACAATCTGGTTATGTGCCCTGGCTAGGAATCGAACAGCAACCTTTGGGTTCACATGCCCATGTCTTTTCACTGAACCACCAGCCAGGGCTCTCCTAATTTTTAAAAATTTGTGTTTCTTCATTCTATGCTGGTTGATTGTTTATTTCTTCCTTAGGTTCCAAATAATTGATTTGAAACCTGGTTTCCTTCCCTTCACCATTGGTTTTATGTGGATTTTCCTTCATTTCATTTAGCATAGCCCTCATTCTTCCCTTCTGTATTTTCCATACTCAAGCATATCTGTCAAGTCTGTGAGCATCTTTATCACCAGTGTTTGAACTCCGAGTCTTCACCCCTCTTACCAGTCTGCATCAATGTGGTTTCTTTAATTCCATAATTGTCTCAGACTTGAAACCTTTGGGTTGCAGTCTGGCGCCTTATCCACTGTGCCACCAGCCAGGGCCTGATACTTCTTTCTAACCAAGATGTAGCTCTAGAAAGTATCAAAAATAATTCACATTTCTGAGCCTTTTCATAGGCTGCTCCCTCTTTTTGGACTATCCCTTTCCATATTTCAAGCATACTAACTGGTTCATTTTTTCCCAAAGGTTTTATTTATTTACCCTTAGAGAGAGGGGAAGGGAAGGAGAAAGAGAGGAAGAGAAACATTGATATGTGCAAGTGATAGATTGATTAGTTGCCTCTTGTACACCCCCAACTGGGGACCTAGTCCTGGCTGGGAATCAAATCAATGACCTTTCAGTTCACAGGCTGACACTCAATCCAGTGAGCCACACCAACCAATAAGAGGACAATAGTTCCTATAAGAGGCTGACATGTCCATGAAGCCAAATTGACACATTTTAAATTAATTAATTAATTATCTACTTATATTTATTTCTTTTGGGAGGGGGCATATTTTTCTAACACACTGGGAAGCAGAAGAGTGGCATTATGAAAGGAGAACCAGCAGTTTATCTGATAGATCTGGGTTCCCATATGAGGTCTTCTGGTTACAAACCTTCCATAGTTCAAGAAAAAAAAGTAAGAAAGAGTAGGTCTGTTTTAGGAGCTAATCTTCTAATCCAGGCAGCACAGGGAGATTAGAAGCTCCCTGAAGGCAAAAACTTACCTTACCTTTATATCCCTGGTGTCTAGCACAATTCCAGGGACATATCTGATATTCAATAAATATTAGTGAATTTGAACAAGGGACTTAGAAGGAAGGAGGCAAGGGAGGGAACTTGACAAAGTTTAGAATTGAGGACCCAAGGGGAGATAGCCTAGAAAGACTGGATCCAAGGATTAGACACCAGGCATTTGTGATTCTAATTCCCTTAGTCCAAGACATGAGGAAATTCACTAGAGGAACAGGGTGCTGTGGCTTTAAATGACTTCAGCTTAGTCAATGAATCTGCTCTGCTGAAAGAGTTATTCCCTTGCTCCTGCACTTGGCCTCCCCTTCCCCTCAGCTCCCCAAACCCTTCCCAGCCTCTGTGATGGGATAATTAGATGCAAGAGCTCAGCACAAATGATGCTCTTGTTGCTTAGCAACTAATGGTTTCCAAGGAGACCGCAAAGCACAGCCTCCAGAGCAACCAGTGAGCAGCTTGACAGGGCAGGGAGAAGAGGCAACTCTCAGCTCCTCCAGAAACCTGAAGAGGGCCAGAGGTGGGGAGGGAGGGATTGGCAGGAGATGGGAAGGTTTAAAGTCACAGGGCCCTCTTATGCCTTTAAAATCTGGTTAGGGTTCCCCCACTCTGTGCCACTCATAATTTCAGATGGGGATAGGGCTTAGGAGTGGAGGCAACACAACCCACCCTACAATAAATTCAGCCTCTTCTCCTTTCTGTTTCCTGGTGTGAGGCTGAAATGGAAAGAGATACCTCCCAAGCCCAAGTGTAAACATCCTCCTGATTTAGTGGCATCCTCCCAGATTTGAAGAGTATCAGAAAGATTCCCCTACCTCTGGGATTCCACCTTTTAACATGTTTGCTCCCTCCAAAGTTCTACTCAATGTACAAAAAGATCTTCTTTTAGTTTGTACAATGATGGTAGAATCCGATCTAAAAGAGGAGAAAAGCCAAGATGCAAGAAAAACAGAATTCAGTTCTTTACCCAAAGGCAGCCTTTCCTGGGAGACTGGGGAGAAACACTTGCCTCTGATCTCCATCAAAGGATCTCATGCTCTGGCTGGTGTGACCAGTGGGTTGGGCATCATCCCAGGGACTGAAGTTGCAGGCCAGGACCCCAGTTATGGGCATGTGAGAGCTAACCGATCAATATTTCTCTTGCACATATCCCTCTCTTTCTTCCTCCATTCTTCTCTTTCCAAAAAAATATAAATAGCCCTAGCTTGTGTGGCTCAGTGGATTGAGCACTGGCCTGTGAACCAAAGGGTCACTGGTTCAATTCCAGGTCGGGGCTTGTTGCCTGGGTTTTGGGCCAGGTCTCCAGCTTGGGGTATGTGAGAAGAAACTGGTCAATGTGGCTCTTATGCACAGCTTTGTTTCTCTCCCTCTCTTTCTCCTTCCCTTCCTCTTTCTAAAAAATAATAAACAAATAAAATATTTTTAAATATTAAAAACAAACCTTTTAAAAAATGTTCAGCCCTGGCTGGTGGCTCAGTGGATAGGCACCGGCCTGCAAACCCAAAGGTCTCTGGTTCAATTCCCAGCCAGGGCACATAAGCAGGTTGCAAGCCAGGTCTCCATCCAGGTCCTTAGCTGGAAGCAGGTGAAAGGCAACCATACATTGATGTTTCTCTCCCTTTCTTCCTCTCTTCCTTCCCCTCTCTCTAAAAATAATAAATAAAATCTTTTTTAAAAATGTTCAAAGAGGATCCTGGGTGTGTGTATATGGAGATGTGCAATACAGAACATGTGGCAACTCTAACTGTGGCCTCCCAGATCAGCATGAATCAATGTTACCTGGAAGCTAATTAGACATGCAGAATTTCAGGCTTCACCTCAGACCTACTGAATCAGAAACAGCATTTTAACAAGATCTCTGGTGATTCATATACACATTAAATTTGAAGAAGCACTGGTCTAAGACCCTTCTACCCCCTGCTTGGGTACATAAGTTCTATCTTTATTGTCATCCCTACTTGCACCCCAGGCTTTGAGCCTATGGGGTTAAGGGCATAGGCCCACCAGTCTCTCACTTTCCTACCAGGACTCTGCCTGTTCTCTATAACTGGGGAAGATAGAATGGTTCATGGAGCAAAAAGACATACATAATATTCTCAGATTTCTGCGGACACCTACAATCTCTCCTGGCAAAGTGTCTGCTTTCTATGTCACCTCTTTGAATCTTAGTTTCCACATCTACAAAAGGGAGCTAATAATACTACTGCCCAGGATGGCTGTGAGGATCAACATGCAAAGGCTCTGACCAGTGCTTTCTCTCCATCGCTCTTCCCCTTCTGTTCAAAATTCCCTTCTGAGATGGGAGCAAAAAGGGGATGGATGTAATACAGCAACAATAAAAAAAAAAAAAAAAAAAATTCCCTTCTGTCTCATTGAGAACAGAGTTAAGGACTACAGTCATAGAACTTGTCTCTTTTTCACTTTCTCTTTCCAGGTCTCTTTCTTATTTATTCTCAAACAGTCCAAGCCTTGCTGACCAAGGCTGACTGCCCACCACCTCCATTTGCCAGACTGGGTCAATGACCACCTCTCAGCTCTCCCTAGAAGTCTTCCCTGGCACCCTTTGCTCCAGTCTCCATAGGAGTCTGAACCACTTTATACTCCCTGATACAACATTCCTCTACTCAAAAGGCAGCAGCATCTAGGCTTCAGTGGACCCCAAGAATAGGAGTCCTTGGTGCCCTCCTATCAGTTTCCATTCCCCTCCCATTCTTGCTCAACCCCTCAGAGTTACTCTCCTCCTACACATCAGTGAAACCTCAGAACGTAATGCCTCCAGGGAAGATCTCCCCACACCTGCGGAAAGCTATCGTCTGAGGACAGAACATTGGTGCCTCTGCTTATGTGAGTCCCAGAGAAGGGATGATTTCTAACCCACTTACTGTGTTCCTCAGCACCTGACTAAGCCACCAAAATTCAGCCAAGGTTCCTACACCTGGCCTAAGGGCCAGCTTCCCATCCTGAAAAACCTGTCTGGGCCCCTCCCTGAGGCTGTAGAGCACAAGGAGCAGGTTGGACAAGATTCCTCTCCTGTCCCTCCCACCCTCAGGACAAAACCAGCCACCCCTAGGGCAGGGTCTCACTTGCTGCAGGAAGCCACAGTCCAGCAACACCCATTCCAGCTCCCAGCCTAGCTATGGCATCCCTGCTACCCATCCGGATTTTGTTCTTGTTTCTGATTCTGCTAGCTGTCCTGGCCCCAGGGGTTACAGGTCTCTGCGATTTCTGTGGAGGGGCTGGGGACAGGACAGGAGGCACTGGGTCCTCCGGTGCCTTCCAAGGCTCTGAAAGAGGAGCTCATCTGACCAGTTGGGGGTGGGGGGCTGGCGATGGCAGTGACCAGACAGCAGTCACTGAGCTAACTGAGAGCGTATTGCTAGTCCTCTTCCAGCCCAGGAAGCAGAGAAGTATGGGAAAGGGCCCAGGGTGTGGGTAGGGTCAAGATGGGGCACCTCGGAGAGGAGGACTAGGTGGAGCATCCAGTTTTTGAAGCACAAGCCTGCCATCTGGTGGTCAGACAAGCTAAGACCGGTGTTCCGCCAATGGGTTGCAGAGAGAGGACACTGCAGCCTCGGAAAAGTCCTCCAGCTGGGGCCAGATCTGATGGTAGGGACGGAAATTGAATTTTTCTCTCCAATTTAACTTCCTCCTACCCCCCACCCCAGCAGTATTCAACATCTCAAGCCTCTCTGGTCTGCTGTCCCCAGCGCTAACGAAGAGCCTGCTAGTTGCCTTGCCCCCCTGTCACCTCACAGGGGGTAATGCCACACTGATGGTCCGGAGAGCCAATGACAGCAAAGGTCTGTTACCCTGTCCCAAGGTATTCCCCTAGTCCCTTCCCAGGATGTCCCCAGCATTCCTTCTCCCATGCATGCCTTCCTATCAATCCCACTGCTGGGCCCAAACTGTAAATGCTGCCCTTTCTCCTTGGGGCTTCCAAAATCTTGACCCTGTGTTTCACCCTCAATTTCTTGCTCAGTGGTGAAATCTAGCTTTGTGGTGCCTCCATGCCGAGGGCGAAGAGAGCTGGTAAGTGTGGTGGACAGTGGGGCTGGCTTCACAGTCACTCGGCTCAGTGCATACCAGGTGACAAACCTCGTGCCAGGAACCAAATACTAGTAAGTACTGGATCCAGGCCTGGAGCACCTGTGGGAGGGGGTACAGGAAGAGAACTTGGGTCCTGAAATTTGGTGGTAGTGGGGCAATGTGGTCAGCATGGGGTAGAGATTGTGGGTACAACAAAAGGGGTCAAGAATGGGCATCTCCTGGAAGAAGGCACAATGGAGGCACAGTTGTGGGAGGGGAGGCTGGACTCCCTCTTTTCCAAAGTCCCATATACTCACTGAGGATTCTTTCTTTCTTTTCCAAACCCCACCACAAAAGCATTTCCTACCTAGTGAAGAAGGGGATATCCACTGAGTCCAGCAGAGAGATCCCAATGTCCACACTTCCTCGTAAGTAACACCTGCTCTTTCACATCTCAAGGCCCACAGAATCTTTCCTGCCCTTCCCACCCATCCCCCAGCTGCCCTTCCTTGTGCTCCCTAAGCCCCTTGGCTTCCCTCTATCCTAACACTGAGTCCTTGGCATTCAGACTCATCTGGCTGCACTACTAAACTAAAGGTTCTTTATAGGTAGGGACTGTGTCCAAATAATTTCTGTATTCCCAGTGGGTGACATAGGAGTTGCTTCATAAATGTTTATTTGATGGATGTCTGAATCCCTTGGCTGATTTGTTGGATGGCTAGATAAATAAATAGATGAAAGGGCAAGGTTTGAATGGCTGGATGAGGGGCTCGGATGAGGGGCTCAGATGAATGCCTCAGGCAGGATAGGGCTCCTCTTGCCCACAAAGAACTCTTTACTTTCTCTTTTGACAGGAAAGAAGGTGGAATCCATTGGGCTGGGAATGGCCCGGACAGGGGGCATGGTGGTCATCACAGTGCTGCTGTCTGTTGCTATGTTCCTGCTGGTCCTGGGTTTCTTTGTAGCCCTGGCACTGGGCGCCAGGAAGTGAAGGGACCTGCAGTGGGGATCCTCCAGGAAGTCCACAGGTGCCTTCACCTTGCCTCATTTTCCTCCCTCTGCTCCTCTCTTTGTCCCCTAAAGCCTCACCCTCACCCAATTCTCCCTATGATTTCCCTCACCCAACTGCTGTCCGAAGTGATTTTCCTCCCATTTCACCTCTTTAATTGTCCTCAAGGACAATACAACCCCCCACCTCCACCCATTGAACTAAGTTCCTACAATAAAGTTAGATGCCACTTCTGCGTGTGTTTCCATTTGGGCTCCATTTGGCTATAGATTCTGTGTCCAGGCTACAGGCGCTCTCAATCCCCTCCCTGCCCCATAGCACCAGAGTTGCTTTTCCCAAGAGGCAGGAAGGGGACAGATGAGGTAAGAACCCAGGAGTCAGAGTTCTCAGACCCAAACCTGAGCTGTGGGTGTTTGCACCCCCCAAAGCTAGCCACCCATCCAAGGCTGGTACACCATGCAGGAACCTCGAGGTCACAAGGCCTTTGGGTATGAGGGGGCACCTGCTGACAGAGCAAGGGGAAGTATTAGGGAAAAGAATAGAGGCTCTGACTAGGGAAAGACAGGGCTACCATGATGAGACCAAAGGACAGAGTACAGGGGAGTGGAGGAGTGGAGAGAATAGGCTGACAGGGCTCCAAAAGGTGAGAGCAGAAGTAGAATAACCCTAGGTGGAGAGGGATAAGAGTGGTACAGTCTGATAACTGAGGAAAATTCACTTTTTTCCTCTGTAATATAAGGGTTAGTGAACTTTGCATTTCTCTCTCTTTTTTTAAATTTTATTGTTGTTGTATTACATCCATCCCCTTTTTGCTCCCCTCTGTCCTCCTCCCCACCCACCCAAAGTCAATCCCACCTGTTGTCCATGTCCATGGTTCCTTTATACTAGGTTCTTGTCTAAACTGACCCCCTTTCTTGCCTCTGCCTCCCCCCTCCCCGCTCCCCCAACCCCTTTCCCCCTGACCACTGAAGGCCTATTCCTTGTATTCATATACTTGGTTCTGTTTTGCTTGTTGTTAGTTTTGCTCATTATTGTCCTGTAATGGGTGAGATCATATGATATTTGTCCTTCACTGACTGGCTTATTTCACTAAGCATAATACTCTCCAGTTCCATCCATGTTGTTGCAAAGGGTACAAG
>PVIW01014188.1:0-24456 GCA_004026585.1 Noctilio leporinus | reverse complement strand
AATATTATGCTTAGTGAAATAAGCCAGTCAGTGAAGGACAGGTATCATATGTTCTCACCGATTACGGGACAATAATGAGCAAAACTAACAACAAGCAAAACAGAACCAAGTGTATGAATACAAGGAATAGGCCTGCAGTGGTCAGGGGGAAAGGGGTTGGGGGGAGGGGGAAGGCAGAGGCAAAGAAGGGGAGCAGCTTAGACAAGAACCTAGTATAAAGGAACCATGGACAGGGACAACAGGTGGGATTGACTTTGGGGGGAAAGGGTGGGTGGGGAGGGGGACAGAGGGGAGCAAAAAAGGGGTGGATGTAATACAACAACAATAAAATTAAAAAAAAAAAAAAAAAAAAAAAAAATAAAAAAAAAAAAAAAAAAAAAGCAAATTCATACTACCAATTGGGTCAAAGCCAAATATGTATTTCTTATTCAAATCACAATATTACAACTTAGAGTGGAATATTATTTAGCCATAAACAGGAATGTAATTCTGATATATGGTATGGTATGGATGAACCTTGAAAAAACATTGTACTAAGTAAAATAAGCCAGACATAGAAGAAAAAATATTGTATAATTTAACTTATAGAATAGGCAAATTCATAGAGCCAGGAAATAGATTGGAGATCACTAGAGACTGGAGGAGGAAGGATTAATAAATTATTGTTTAATGGGTACAGAATTTCTGTTTGGGGTGATGAAAAAATTTGAAACTAGCTAGTGGTAATTGTACAGCATTGTAAATGTAATGCCACTGATTAGTTAAAATTGGTTTGAATGGCAAGTTTTATGTTTTACATATTTTACGACGATAAAAAATGAGAGATTTTATTGGATATTAAAAAAAAAAAATCTGACAGTTTTTAAAATTGTTTTTTATGCTAGCCATTCCACAATATAGGTATTGGTCTCTTATCAGGGTATTAATTTGTTGTTTCCTAATGAGTGATGATATGGAGCATTTTCATATACTTATTACCATCCATGTATTTCCTTTGGGGCAGAGTCTTCAGATCTCTTGCTCACTTAAAATAATGCGGACCTTTACTTTTTGTTTTTTAAATTTAATTTAATAGTTTTTTAACATATTCTGGGCACATATTCTTTATCAAAAGGCTAAATCCTAGGCCCTGGCTGGTGGCACAATGGAAATGGCACCGACCTGCGAACCTAAAGGTCGCTGATACAATTCCCAGCCAGGATTGCAAGCCAGGTCTCTGGACAGGTCCATAGCTGGAGGCAGGTGAAAGGCAACCATATATTGATGTTTCTCTCTCTCTCCCTTCCCCTCTTTATAAAAATAATAAATACAATCTTAAAAAAAAAAGTGTAAGTCCTCCAATTTTGTTCTTTTTCAATGTTGGTTTGGCTATTTTGGGCTCCTTGCAATTCTGTGTAAATTCAATGTCCAGCTTTTCCATTTATGTTAAAAAAAAAAAAAAAAAAAAAGGTGATGAAATTTTAATTGAAATTGCATTGAATATGTACTCATTTATTTATTTAAAGATTTTATTTTTTTATTTTTAGAGAGAGGGGAAGGGAGAGAGGGAGAGAGACATCAATGTATGGTTGCCTTTCACCTTCCTCCAGCTACAGACGTGGCTGGAAACCTGGCTTGCAACCTAGTTATGTGCCCTGGCTGGGAAATCAAACCAGGGACCTTTGGGTTTGCAGGCCGGCACCTTATTCACTGTGCTACCAGCCAGGGCTTTGAATATGTACCCATTGAGATAGTATTGACATCTCAACAATTTGCCTAGTAATCCATGAATATAGGATGTCATTTCCTTTATCTGGACATTTAAATTTTTTCCCAGCCATTCTTTATACTTTTCAGTGTACAAATCTTTTATATCCTTAGTTAAGTTTATTTCCAGGTATTTAGTTCTTTTAGACACCACTGAAAACGGAACTCCTTTGAATTTCCTTTATGGATTGTCATTGCTGGTATGTAGAAACACAACTGATTGTTTTGTATATCACTCTTATGACCTGTAAATTTGCTCAATTTGTTTGTTATTACCATTAGTAGATTTATGGTAGATTCTTTGAGGGTATATACATACACTATATATGGAACTATGTCATCTGTGACATGGTTTCACCTTTTTCAGATTTGGATGCCTCTTATTTCTTATTCTTTTCTAATTGCTCTGGCTAGAAGTTTAGGATAATATTGAATAGCAGTAGTGAAAATGGGCATCCTTGTTTTGTTCTTGATCTTAGTGGGAACACTTTCAGTCTTTCAACATTGATTATGTTGTTAGGTGTGGGGTTTTCATAGGTTACCTTTATTATGTTAAGGAAGTTTTTGTCAATTCATGTTTTTCTAAGTGTTCTTATCATGAAATGGTATTAGATTTTGTTAAATGCCTTTTCTATTCTCATTGAGGTGATCAACAATTAATTTCATTCCATTAATGTATATTATATGGATTTATTTTCTTATATCAACCTCTTCTTGCAATCCTGGGATGTATCGTAATTGCTTATGGTATATAATCTTTTTATATGCTTCATTTTCAGTTAATATTTTGTTGAGGGTATTGGATATTATAATTTTCCTGTTGTTTTTATTTGGCCTTGATATAAGAGAAACGTTGGCTTCATCAAATGAATTAGGAAGAGTGACCTTCTATTCTGTTTTGGAAGAGTTTGGAGTTAATTCTTCTTAAATGTTTGATAGTGTTCTTCAAATCTTTTTTTCTTCTTTTTTTATCTTCATTCAAGAATGTTTTATTTTTCCATTGCTTTTAGGAAGAGAGGGAGGGAGAGAGAAAGAAGCATCGATTGGTTGCCTCTCATACACACCCTACCTGGGAATGAACCTACAGCCTTTCAGTTGTGGGATGATGTTCCAATCAACTGAGCCACACCAACCAGGGCCCAAGTCTTTTTTTTTTTTTTTTAAGATTTTATTCATTATTTTTAGAGAGAAGGGCTGGAAGGAGGAAGAAAGAGAGAGAAGCATCAATGTATGGTTGACTTTCACCTGCCTCCAGCTAAGGACCTGGCTGGAGACCTGGCTTGCAACCTGGTTATGTGCCCTGGCTGGGAATTGAACCAGTGACCTTTGGGTTCACAGACTGGCACCTGTCCACTATGCCACTAGCCAGGGCCTAACCCATATTATTTTTATTTTATACAGTTATTGGAGATCTTTTCATGACAGGCTGCAGAGCTACTTCATTCTTTAAATTACAGTTGACATATAATATTATATTAGTTTCACATAGTACAATATAATGATTATAGACATTTAAATGAGGGGGACCCCCCAAAAACCAGAATTATCTTCTGGAGGGTAGCCCCTTGTAGTACAGGTTTCTCCTGCTAGGTGAGTATTCTAGGAACCCATCTGTACCAGCTGGTGTTGTTGTGAGAGGCTGCATTGGGCTTCAGTGAGTTTTTTATGAAGGCTCAGTGTGCTCATGGTGGGTGATTTGTGAGCACACCTGCCACAGCACACTGATTATTCAGCTATTATTGACCAAAACCAGCATGGCTCCCATACCCCATGTACCCTTTTCATCCATTCTTGCCCTGAATGACTTTATTTTTGTTTCCCTGGATGAAAAAGAGTCCTCAAAGGGAAACATTTGCCACTGTGGAAGAGGTAAAACAAAAAACTGACAGGAGTACTATAAGGCATCAAAATCAATGAGAGGTTGGTGGGAGGGGGGAGGCAGAGGCAAAGAAGGGGAGCAGCTTAGACAAGAACCTAGTATAAAGGAACCATGGACATGGACAACAGGTGGGATTGACTTTGGGGGGAAAGGGTGGGTGGGGAGGGGGACAGAGGGGAGCAAAAAAGGGATGGATGTAATACAACAACAATAAAATTAAAAAAAAAATCAATGAGTTCAAACACTTATGAGCAGTGGGAATAACTTATCGATTGGTGTGTTGCATCAAACGGAGAGTACTTTGAAGGCAACTCAAGTTGAAACATGTAAGAATAAATACACAATTTTTAATAAATAAATTCCATTATTTTGGCCCCACTCATGTTTTCAAAGTGATCACATTAATAAATCTAGTACCTGTCAATCTCCATGTAGTTATTACAATATTATTGACTATATTCCCTATGCTGTACCTTAATAATTGTGTCTATTTTTATAACTGGACTCTGTACATTCTAATCCCTTTCATGTTTTTGCCCATTTTCCCCTTGCCACTTCCACCTGGTGACCATTAATTTGTTCTCTATATCTGTGAGTTTGCTTCTGTTGGTGAGATTGTACATTAGTGTAACTTCTATGGAAAATAGTATGGAGGTTCCTCAAAAAATTCAAAATAGAACTGCCATATGACACAGCAATTCCACATCTTGATATTTACCTGAAAGAATCCATAAAATATATATTCACTTCTATGTTCATTGCAGCATTATTTGCAATAGCCAAGATGTGGAGGCAAGCTAAGTGTCCATCAATAGATGACTAGACTAAGATGTGTTACACACACACACATACTTATACACATGAATATTACTCAATTAGAAAATGAAATTTTGTCATTTGTGACAACATGGATAAACCTAAAGTGTATTATGCTAAAGCTATATAGAGAAAGGAAAATTCTGTATGATTTCACTTATATGTGGGACCTTAAAAAATAAATGAACAAACAAAACAGAAACAAACTCATAGTTCTGCTTGTTTTTCAACATTTCTGTCAGGAGAGACAGGAGCTACTCTGTCATTTTGATGATGCCATTTCTCTTTATTGACTTTAAGGCATTGAATATGAAAGTAACTTTTATGTCAGGCCATATCAGAATTAGAGTTGCTGAATAAAAATGACATTTAACTGAGTTTATAGCGGAGTAGTTTCCTAGAACTTAACTGTTTATTTCCTCTATATTAAGCCTTCTCGTTTTATGGATGTGTCATTACACAGCTTCTCCCTTTGTTGTGACTTGTTCAGCCAGGTTTGCCGTACAGCAGTAATTTTCTGTAAGGATGTTTTAGAAAATCATCTTCATGCTATCGTTGGTATACTTATACCCCTTGTGCATGATCAGATATAAGCCCAAGAACAGGTAATTTTGTAAATAATCTTCAAAATGATATTTGAAATACATGTGTAAAGTGTTCTTGGAAAGAGCTGGGTGTTTTATGTGTTTTTGGTATAATCCATAATTGTAATGAAAATATTTTTTGAAAAATGGTTGGAAGAACATTCTCAATTAATTTTTGTAACCACTTAATTATTGATCACATAGTAATTTTGATCGAATAAATAACCTGATAGTTTCTCTCTTATGGTAAAGTGTAGAGGTAGTTAGGACTAAGGATAGCAGTTTGCACCACTATGATGGTGTGTAAGATATTATTTATATAAAATGTTTCAGCAATTTTGCATTTTTTATACTTCAGTGACTGTCCTGTAGAAGTACTTTAACTGTTTTTAAAAATTATTTGATAGCATGGAAACAGTAATAGCTGGGTATCTTAGAAGTAATTGGAATATTTTATCTGAATTAGGTTAGCAGAGTTATTCTCTTTTATTACAATGAGTTTGGTTATTTTACTTTAAAATATTTGACAAAGGGGGCTTGAGCATACCATGGAGTAAAAGATTCCCTCTTCAATAAATGGTGTTGGGAGAACTGGACAGGTACATGCAAAAAAAAAAAAAAAGTTAGACCACCAAGATAATTTATACCATATACCAGACTAAACTCAAAATGGGTAAAAGACTTAAAAATAAGTTGTGACACCATAAAAAGTCCTAGAGGAAAACATAAGCAGGAAAATTTCAGATATCCCACATAACAATATTTTTGCTGCTATATCTCCTAGAGCAAGAGAAATAAAGGTGAAAAATAAACAAGTGGGATTACATCAAACTGAAAAGCTTCTACATGGTTAAAGAAACTATCATCAAAATGAAAAAGGAGCTAATTGTATGGGAAAACATATTTGCCAATGATACATCAGATGAGGATTTGATCTCCAAAATATATAAAGAGCTCATATGGCTCAACACCAGGAAGACAAACGATCCAATTAAAAAATAGGCAAAGGACCTGAATAGACATTTTTCCAAAAAGAACATCCAGATGGCCCTTAGACATATGAAAAGATGCTCAATATCACTAATCATCAGGGAAATGCAAATTAAAACCACAATAAGGTACCATCTCACACCTGTCAGCATGGTTATCATCAATAAACCAACAAACAGCAAGTGCTGGCAAGGATGTGGAGAAAGTTGGAACACTTTCGCACTGGCTGTGGAAAGGCAGATTGGTGCAGCCACTGTTGAAAGCAGTGTTGAGATACCTCAAAAAATTAAAAATGGATCAGTTTTTTAACCCAGTGGGAATATATCCAGAGAAATCCAAAACACTAATTCAAAAGAACATAAGCACCCCTATGTTCTTTGCAGTGTTATTTACAGTCACCAAGATATGGGAGCAGCCTAACTGTCCATCAGTAGATGAGTGGATAAAGCAACTCTAGGACATTTGCACAATGGAATTCTACTCAGCTGTAAAAAAGAAGAAAATGTTACCATTTGCAACAGTATGAATGGACCTGGAGAACATTATATTGAGTGAAATAAGCCAGTCAGAAAAAGACAAATACTATATGATTTCACTCATATGTGGAATCTAATGAATAAACTGAACTAACAAGAAAAATGGGACAGCCTCATAAATGGAGAGCAAGGTGACAGGTAGTGGAAGGTGGGTGAGGTTAGCAGGTGGAGAGCTTGAGAAAAAAGGAAAAGGACTCATGGACATGGGCAGCAGTGTGTTGATTACTGCAAGGAGGAGGGAATAAGGGGACTAAAATGTAACATAAAATAAAAGTAACTTAAAAAGTAAACAACAACAATGCAATTTTAAAAAGATTCATGCACGAGAGAGAGAGAGAGAGAGAGAGAGAGAGAGAGAGATGAGAGTACCTAGGTGTGCATTGTCTTCAGGTATGGCTGGATCCAGATGCTCAAAACAGGGATCTCTGTTTCTTCAGCTCGTACTCTGCTTGCTGCTAGAATGGTTTCATTCTCAGGCAGGCCCTTCTATGCAGTAACAAAGATGGATCCCTACTATCAATGCCTTATATCCTGTTGGCCTAGGAACTCAATCGGGGAAAAGAATGTCCGTTTCCAGTTGTTCCAACAAAAGACCCAGGGCTGATTCTCATTAGCTCAAGCCGGATCATGTGAGCACCTCTGACTCAGTCACTGGAACTCCAATTTGAGTCACATACTGGGTAGGTTCAATCCCACCCAAACCACAGGAACAGAGTTGGGGGTGGGGGTGAATCCCAAGCTGATAGCAGAAGGGCACTGATGCTGTGTGGGTAGAAACAATACCCCCACAGCCAACTCTGATAGGTTGGTTCCAGTCAGCTCCTAGAGATAACAAGTTGTTCTCCTCTCCAGGAAACCTGGCCTGTGTGTGGATCTTTTCTAAATGTTTTGCTTTTTCTTTACCTGCAGGGCTCCCCTGAAGTGTCTCTGTGAACATATAAAGTATCAGATTCTTTCCAGAGTGCATATTGGCATTAATTGCCATTGCAGTCTCCAGGGAGTGTGGAGCATTCGTTGAGTGCCCACTGGATACGAGCAATATTGTGGGAAGGAGCCTGGCTCTGGAACTTGGATATGTGCTTTTCTATTTTCTAGATGTCTAGCTTTGGTGAAGTTACAGTAACTTTTCTCAGCCTCAATTTTCTAATCTATAGGTTGGGGATGAATTTTATTTTTGGTCCTAAGGCAGTACAGTGAAAAATGGGGTTCCTTGGTGGCAGGGATTGGGTTTAATCACCGCTGTATTCCCAGTGCCAACCTTAGAGGGTTTGTTTTCAAGATTGAATGAGAAACTCGTATAAGAATCCTAGCATATAGCATTGCGTGTCATAGATGCTCAGTGTCAATTCCCTCTGCTGTGGGAAGAAGCAGAAGAAAATGGTAGCTTGATTCTTTCCCAAGAACTTAAAATTAAATTTATAATATAAAAACTCTGATTATTTTGTTTAATAGATGAGGAAACTAAGGCGCAGAGAGGCAAATTGACCTGCCCAAGATCACACAGCCAATAAGCAACAGCGCTAGGAATCAAACCCAGACCTGGCCGACCACAAAAGCTTTGTTTTTTCCATTGTGCTATATTGATTCTTAGCAGGTTTTATTTCCTCAGTTTCTCAGCCTGGATGGGCAAAATGAAACGTGTATTTTCAAGATTCTGGAAAAGTGTTAGATATTAATTATGGGCCTGCAAGTTAGCAGTCACAGGTCATATCCCTGAGTGCCTAGAGAGGCCAAGAGCATGAGCTCTCTGATTAAGGTTTTTGCCTGTTCTGTTATCACCCATCCTCAGTGTCTAATGCAGGGCCTGGCATGGAGCAGGCACTGGGTGTTTATGGAACCCAAGTGGAAGAGCTTCCAGGAAGAAACAACAAGGGTTGAGATAGGTCTTGAATGATACTATCACAATATGTATCATTCCTGATGGTGGTTAGGAGTCCAGGTTATATAGTCATACAGTTGGTATTCAAATGCCAACTCCAACACTTCCTAGCAGTGTGACCTGGGCAAATGATGAAACCAGTCTGTGCCTCAGTCTCTCCACCTATAAGGTGAGGATAATAAATACCTGATTCATAGGATTGTGGTTATCATTAAATGAATTAGACTATGGAAGCTCCAGGAACAGCTCCTTGGCAAATAGATGTGTTGTGTAAGTGTTGGCTATTACATCATCATCATCCTCATTCTCATCCTCATCTTCATCATCCTGTTGTTAGTTAAGGGGAAGTACATAGACTCTGGAAGGCCAAGAAACCTCTCTGGGAGTTAAGGATGAGATGATAGCCCTGGCTGGGTAGCTAAGTTGGTTAAAGCATCATTCTGATACACAAAGAAATTGGAGTTTGATCCCAGTGAAGTTACATATAAGAATCAATCAAAGAATGCATAAGTAAGTGGAACAACAATCTTTCTCTCTCTCTCCTCCATCCTTCTCCTCTCTTTAAAATCAATTTTTTTTTTTTTTTTTTAAAGATGAGATGATAGGTGACAGCCAAGGGTAGGGGCACTGCCAAAACATACACAGGCAAGCATTTTGCAAGTGCCCGGAGTGGAGGAGGTAAAGCGTGGCAGATTGGTGGGCATTTCTTTAAAGGTGCAGGGCCATTTTTGGAGGCCAACTAGGTGTATCAACCCAGTTACTGACTTGCCAGGGCCTTCTTACCCAGGTGAAGTTTGAACAAGAGTCTTTAACCTCTCCCATGCTCTTTCTCTCTTGGAATGGATTGGACGTATCCAGAGGCACAGTGAGCCCGCAGAGTCACTAGCCCCTTTATGCCTGCCCTTTCTCTGCCCCTAACCTGTAAATTGAATACCTTGGATTCCAGCAGAAGAGGTGGTATCATCCTGAACAAGGTTGGGAAAAGTGATAGGACCTTCCCGAGGTGACAGAGTTAGTCAGCAGTCAAGCTAGCAAGTGACTTCATCCCTCTGAGCCTAACCTTCCTTACTTGGAAATGTGGGATGATGAGAACTTAAAGGGTCATGAGGGTTCACTAAGACTGTGACGAGCACTTGAGAGACTTAATAAAACAAGGCAAGGATGGTTGGATGGTAGATGATGACCCTTTCTCTCTCTCCCCTGGCAGGGCTTGCCTACGACAGATACCTGTTCACCATGAGGATCCATCTGTCAGCCCTGGTCAGTCATATGATTGTCTCCAGACTTGCCTTGCAATGCTATATGTGGGCTGATGTCCAGGTTCTGGGAGCAGTTCCTTCAGGAAAGCATAGTAAGGCTTGGCCTGGCTCTGCCTACTCTGCCTATGGTAGGGCAAAGACTGTAAGATGTGTGTGTGTGTATGTGTGTGTGTGTGTGTGTGTGTGTGTGTGTGGCAGGGTGGGGGCAACATCTTGTCAGTTAAGGAATAGATCCACTTTCTTTTGGGGACTCAAGGGTACTGTGACAGCTTCAGGTTCTGCATACTCAAAATGAAGGCCCCTTTCTCTTCTTGAGAGTCATGCTTGCTTTGCCCATTGGGTCAAGGAAGGTAGAAAATACACATGCTTGCCTGGAAGTAAGGAAGGGTTGACCAGTTGCTAAGCATTTATTAAGCACCAGCTGTATGCTCAATCTCGCACGAGGTGCTATGGGTCCCCAGTGAGGGGTTTATAATCCAGTTGAATCTATTTAAAATGGTGAGAGTAGCTACATTAGACAACTGGTTCAAGAAAACCCTACCCAATAGGGTACTTTTTCTCCCATCTTTGTCCTAGGACCTGAGAGTCTAACATTTGGATATTTTATCTGGAGATAGATTTCTCAGGTTTTCTTATCAGAATACTCATGTCCCTAAAAGGAAAATGTATATGTTTGAAGAAAGTTTCTCAGTCAAAAAGTTCGGTAAACAAGCATAAACAGCTTTCTGTATCCTGCAGGACTTCTTAGAACCTTGATTATTCTAAAGTGCTTGTCACTCTCAGGAAATGGGGGACATGGGATGCATATGGAATACTTCCTCAAATGTATTTGGCCACAGAAACCTTTGTTGGAAAGTACCTCCCATGGCTTGTGGAAGATGGAATTCACCTTGAGAAACACTAGTTTGATTATTGCAAAGACCAGGCATTTGGAAGAGATGAAAGAACCTAGTGACTCAGGCAGCTAGGTGCCTTTCCATTTAGGCTTGGGGGAGGGCAAATTGGTGAGCACCTGGCTCCTGCACATTGAGGGAGGGTGCTATTTTGTGTTTTGATCTGGGATGTCAGGGGACTTGGTAAGAAAAACAAACTGGTTCCCAAATCTGGACAGGCAGAGAGGTTGTTTTTCCAAAAAATAGTTGTTTTTCTAAATTACAAGGGGAATGTCTACTGACAATTCAAAGAATAAAGAATACACGTGTATAGAATACAAATGATTTTTATTAAAAAAATGAATATGTACTCCTACAACCCTTTTATTTTTTATTTTTATTTATTATTTTTAGAGCAAGGGGAAGGGAGAGAGACAGAGAGGGAGAGAAACATCAGTGTATGGTTGCCTTTCACCTGCCTCCAGCTACAGACTTGGCTGGAGACCTGGCTTGCAACCTGGTTATATGCTCTGGCTGGGAATTGAACCAATGAAATTTGGGTTTGCAGGCTGGTGCTTTATCCACTGTGCCACCAGCCAGGGCCTAAATTATTTTATTTTTAATTTTTACCTTTATTTTTATTTTTTTGGCTGTGAAAACGGATTTTATTCAGTAGCATTGCAAAAGGGGAAAGAGACTTCAGAATAAAGCATCTCAATTCCAGATACATTAAAGACAGCTGTTGATTTATGGTCAATGAGCAGAGTGAGGAGACCAATGGATGGAAAATTACTAACATCAAAGGCAGAAGGTTCTAGCTAATGGGAGGCCAAAGATTTCTACATCAAAAGTGGGTGACAAGGAACTTGATCAGATATTAGGGTAGAGAGTCTCAGTACGCTTACAGTAAGATTCTTGTTAAACTGGGCTAGGCAGATGGAGGACAGTGCCCCAGGATGAGGCCAAGTTAGAAAGAGGGCTCAGAGGAGCATGTCTGAAGAAGTTTGACTCTTAAGAAGAAAGTCTTTTGGAATCCACATTTTAAATATATCATTTCTCTGCTCAACTTCTGTAATCTGATCCCATGAATTAATTGAATAGGATTAGTTTGCTGTAGACACTAACATGTATTTTCTATGGTTATACAGCCATAGATGCATGTATATAAATGTCTCTATAATTCCTACTTTTAAAAAATGAGGCATTATATTTATATTTTAAGTGACCAACTTACTGTAAATCAAGGATAATTTTCATATCTCTAGGTGAAATACTGAATATTAGAAATGTAGCACCTCACCTATGGATGGACCATGATTTATTCAGATCTTTCCCTATTGATAGACATCTGGCCTCTCCCTTTCTAAAAAAATTATTTTAAACATTGCTATAGTTGACCACTTTATAAGCACATTCCTCTCTGTACTAGTGCTTTTATTTCAACAGTAGATTCCTAGAAATAAAATTAAGTGTGTACTTAAAATTTAAATAGATATGCCACCTTGCTTTCTCCTTAGGGCATGGTGTTCATAATCCCAGCAGTTTACAAGAGTGCACATTTCCTGGGGAGTTTAAAAGATTTATAGATTTCTGGGCTCCATTCCAGCTTTACTAATTTAATATCTCTGGGAGTGGAGCCCAAGGATTTATATTTTTTGAAAGTTCCTTAAATACTTCTAGTGATCTCCGTAATTTGGGAGTCACCAGTTCAAAGACAAGTTGGCTGAAACAAGAAATTAGTCAAAAATGATTATTTTTTCAGTTAATGTTTTTGCAGCCCTTTTATAAACTATTTGGCGATGTTTTTCACCATTCTTGGTTGCACTGTTGCATTAGGGTAGACTGAGCTGCAGTAATAAATAGTTCCCACTATTTTAGCTGGTTGATATCACTGGGTTATATTTTTGCTCACTTAACAGCTCTGGCCATTCCTGCTGAGTGGGTTTCTCCTCGCCCTTCAGAGGGGTCTTTCAGTCTTGTGGCCCCACCATCCTCCAGGGACTCATGGTCATCTGCCTTTAGGAAGCAGAGGGGAAATGGAGGGGGTGAGCAGACTACATTTGCTTCTTCAAAGCCCTGGTCTGGAAATGTCTTACATCACTTCTTCTCACATCCCATTGGTTAGAAGCCAGTCATAAACTGGGAAATGGAGTCCAGCTATGGACTCTGAGAGAAGAGGATATAGATATTTTTTTTTCACTGTTAGTAAAAGTTTATTTATAAGGCAGTTATTTAAATTTATAGAGATAACTAGTACAATGACTGATATATACATTTTTAAGGTAAACCACAGAGTTCGGGCACCATATTAAGAACTGTGTTATCCCAAGGTCTTAGTTTTAAGTTTATGTTATATGAAAAGTAAATGTTAATTTTTGTTTTACCTGAAAGCTAATTGGCATTTTTCTATCTCCTTTCTGATTACTTTTGTCTAGCTCCAAATCTTTTTTCCTTATGATGCTGAAAAAATTATCTATTACATTTATACTCCCAAGTACCCATTAAATCACCAATTCCAATACTCTCTGGAAGTAAGCAGTGTGAATTATAAATTAATAAAATAAAACCCCATTCTTTTAGTGCGAACAGATAAAGGTAAGAAATAAATCTAATCAAATTAATTCATATATCCATGATATATTCATGTAACTATAAGATATTTTCACTTCAAAATGTCAAGCTTAATAAATACAATGTATAGTTAGTGAACAAAAGGCAGTGAGACATTCTAAGCATTGAGTTAACTGAAGGTACTTCTATTCAATTCTTTATATTTAATGACTAGAAAAAATTAATTTTGCATTATTTTAATGTCATAGAAAATACACCCCTACTCATCACCACCAACTAATCAATGTACTGGAGGAGGCAAAACTGGATTGAGATGTAGTTTTGAATTGAGATATTTAGCTTTGTGATATACAGATTTAAAGAAAAGAAAAAAGATTTGTTCATCTGAATTTGTCAGAAAAATGAGTTCTACCCTATTTTAACCAGATAATTGTTTCAATATTCTACCTCAGAGTGTATATATTCAGCTTTAATGTTCTAGAAATTTATATTATATCTAATTTTATGTCCAATTATATTGTTTTTATGTATAAATCGTTTTTCTTCCATTTAAAAAAATTTTAAAATACTTATTTAGTTTCTTTTTAAAACATTTTTATTTTGCTATTACAGTTGTCTCAATTTTCCCCCTTTTGCCCCCTTCCGCCCAGTACCCCATTCCCTCCAGCAATGTCCCCCTTAGTTCATGTCCATGAGTCATGCATATAAATTCTTTGGCTTCTCTATTTCCTTTGTTCTTCTTAACATCCTAATACTTTTTTTACTCTGGAATGCTATTTTTGTGAAATGTATCACAGAAATGGTGTATTGCAGAACTCACTTTTGTGAAAGTTGTCCTAGAGACAGTGCCAAACCCAGAGTAAAAAATGAATTTGGTGTTGAGTCAGATCTTCCCCACTCCAATAATACAACTCAACTTTATTTTAAGCTACTGGAACCACAACTTATTCTTCTTGGAGTTTTCCATCTTAAATAGTAGATTGATTGATTGATTGATGTAGGCTGTGCACAGGTCTTACTTCTTTCAATACCCTCTGTTTTTCCTCTACATGATTTTTACAAGTTGAAGCCTTCAGAAATAATGGCACTTGCAGTGATCAGCCAGTTCCCAGCGTAGAAATTATTATGTCTTATAAGTTGAGATAAAAAGTAAAAATCCCTAGGATTTAAATAATTTTGTAGAATAGTATTCTAGCTATTTTTTGAACTTGTGGTTTACTTCCTATGTGGTCCTAAACTAACCCCTGAACTATTTAAGAGTCTCTTGAGGTAGGGATTAGGTATGTTCACCTTTCAATAATTAAGTTTACTATAGCATTAATTCCTTTTCCCAAGTATCCCCAGTTTGGGGACCTTCATAATTGGAAATGTATATTTCCACAATTTAGTTGAAAGAAATCTAATTTATATGCTAATATGAGAATATATATTGTCTATGTACACAAATCATATAGTTTAGTAGTTTGCAACTTCCATCCAAATTGGTCTTCATTCTCAGCATCTTTTCTAACCTAAAGATTGACTTATATCACAACACACCCATGACCAGTTGGTTGCTATTTAAAACATAAATTGCTAACAAAATCTGTATATTACACACCCACAAATAAGCGCATATTTTATAACAGTGAATAAGAAAGATAGCATGTCTTCTATGTAATATACATCCGTATTGTCTTATTTTTTTCTTCTTTCTTAACTGCATTCAATTTTTCTGAGTTATTGCAAGTAACCTGATTTTCCCATATTGTGAAATGATTCCAATCTAAGAAAACTTAACTGCAGGTACAAGTAATACACAAAATTTCACCTTATTTAGTGAAATCTATTTATAACAAGATCACTTTAAAGCATTCATAAGTTAAAGTTGGCTCTTATCCACTCAGCTGCCCTATGTCTTTTGATTAGTGCATTTAATCCCTTTACCTTTGTACCTGTGTTCCTGTCTGTCTCGCTGTTTCTTCATCTTCTTAAAGCAGACTCTTTAGCATCTCTTGCAATGCTGGTTTGGTGCAGATGTATTCTTTTAGACTTCTTTTGTCTAGGAAGCTCCTTATTTCACCTTCCATTTTGAATGAGAGCCTTGCTGGGTAGAGTATTCTTGGTTGCAGGCCTTTGTTTTTCATTGTTTGAAATATTTTTTACCATTCCCTTCTGGCTTGTTGTGTTTCTGTTGAAAAATCAGCTGATAACCTTATGGGAGCCCCCTTATATGTTATTAGCTGTTTCTCTCTTGCTGCTTTTAGGATTCTCTCCTTGTCTTTGAAATTTGCCATTTTCATGATGATGTGTCTTGGAGTGGGCCTGTTTGGGTTCATCTTCCCTGGGGCCTTTTGTGCTTCCTGGGTTTGCATGACATTTTCTCTCTTCAAGTTAGGAATGTTTTCTGCCATTACTTTTTCAAAGAGGTTTCCTAACTCTTGCTCTTCCTCTTCTCCTTCTGGTATCCCTATGATATGGATGTTATTACATTTTAAGTTGCCCTGCAGCTCTCTTAAAACCTCTTCATTCTTTTTCAGTCTTTTTACATTTTGTTACACTTCTTGGGAATGTTTTTCCACATTGACCTCCAGCTTGATGATCCAATCTTCTGCTTTCTCTAGACTGCTTTTGATTCCGTCTACCGTGTTCTTCAATTCAGAAATTGTATTCTTCATTTCCTCCTGGCTCTTATTAGTGGTTTCTATGTCCTTTTAAATGCTGGTGTAGTTCTCAGTAAGTTCCTTGTAGCTTTCCTGGAGTTCTTTGTAGTTCCCCTGGAGTTGTTTGTAGTTTTCTTTGAACTCTTTGAACTTATTGAGCTTCCCTATCATCATTATTTTGAATTCCATGTCTGATGGTGTGCTTGCCTCTATTTCATTTTGCACTCTTCCTTGGGATTCCTCCTTTCCATTTGCTGAGGGTTTATTTCTTTGTCTCCCCATTTTAGGTGACTCTGTTTGTGTCTGCTTCTTAGATTGGTCTGCTTTGACTTACTGTCTTAATGGTATGACCTTCTGTGGTGTAGAGGTGCACTTTTTGTACTTCCTGGATCTGTGCTTGGTGAAGTCAGCTGCTGTCCCAGTCTGGGCCTAGTCAGCCAGTTGGAGACTACCAGTGATCCACTGTCTTTGTCTCCTTTAGTTGTTAAACCAACCAGTCTATATTCAGTAGTCAGTTTTAGGCACCTGTGGGTGGGGCAGATGAATTCAGTTGTTAACAAATCAACCTGTGATCCGAGGTCAGGTTTAGGCACTGCTGGGTGGGTTGGATTAATTCCTATGGGTGGGGCTATGGCTTTCCCTCAGGCTTCCACCCTTTGAAGAAGAGTGGTCTGGCTGTATGGGGTTTGGGTCCACACTGGACTCATGGGCTGCTCCCTCAGCTCTCCCCATAAAGCCACTGACCCAAACTTTTCTCAAACTTCTCTAGTCCACTCTGCCCTTTCTCTGTTGGAGCCCAGGGTAGGTGGGTGCCACTGTGTTTTCGTGCATGATCCCTTTAAGAACTCAGTCTCCCTGGCAAGCCAGCTAAACCTGGTGGCTTTTTGCTTTTCACCGCTGGGTGCTGTTTTATTCTCAGCTTTGTTGCTGTAGGCTGGGAAGTCCAGTTGGGGGGTTTAGAACCCACTCTTCTTAGGTGGAGCCCTCGGCTGCTGATATGTTTCTCTGTCCCTTCAGTTGCTGCCTGTGGGACCCTGCTGGCCTCTCATGTCTCCGCACTTCCTACTTGTCATGTTGTGATGAAGCTGCTCTTCTGTTCTGTCCGTGGTAATAAGATTACTCTCCAGTTGGTGTTCTGTTGGTTATTCCGGATGATTTCTCTCCAATTAAGTTGTAATTCCAGTTTGGTGTTGGGAGGAGATTGGTGTAGCTCCCCACTTACTCCACCATCTTGGTTCTCTCCCAGGATATAGATTTTTGATGAAGAGTTCACAGCCTCAATCACAAATTAGTTCTCTGATTTTTAAACAGCTTTGGTAAAGCCAACTGCATAATATTAATCAAAATTCCCAACAGGGAAAAAGAATGACTGGTTTTGCCCTTGTGGTTGGATTTATCTAGCACTAGCACTAAGATGTGAAATATGCTTTTAATTTTGAAATGTGAACTAAAGAATTGAGAGTAAAAAGAATCCAACTGCTCTTCAGAGTAGCCTTCCAGCCTCATTGGCACTTAACATGCGCACACACGCACAAACACACACACACACACGTGCACCATGCACAGAGAGAACCTGCTAGTCCCCCAGCTTGACTAACTACAACTACCAAGCCTTTGCCTGAAAAATGAGTTTAAAATAAAAAAAAGAAAGAGAAAAATCTACTCCACAATAGGATCAAGTGTTGTTAAAGTCATCTCAGCCCCAAATTTATTAGTGTATGCCGACAAACTATAAATGTTCATTGTGGGTTAATTTGCTTTAAAATAATTTTCTTGAAGCTTAGTCAAGATGAAAAATTCCAAGATAATGTTCCCAAATAAGTTCCTTATATGAAAATTGACTGAAAATTAAGTAGAAATATAAGTTCATGATACACTGGCCTTTATTTATTTATTTTAACAAAAATGGGTTCATACTAGACATGATCTGTATGTTGATTTTTTCCCATTTAACAATACACCTTAAACATCTTTTTGTATAGGTTGTTATAAATGCACCTCAGTCTGTGCGGTATCCCCGTGTAGGGGTGTACTGTTCTCCCACTGGTGGGCAGTTGAGGGGTTCCCAGGGTTTTGCTCTTCCACATCATATCACAGTGGGTACTGGGTACACATAGCTTTGTTCATTCATGCCAGGGTTTGTAAGGGCTAAGTCTGAAAAGCTGCTGTGTCAGAGTCCACCCCTGGTTTTCTGTTGACCAAACCCTTTGCTCTCTCCTTTCCCGCCACCACAGAGTTACAAGGAGCAGGAGCTGCTGTGCTTCATCTACTACAGGGCTTCTAGCTCAATATCCACAAGGCATGTGGCCCTTACTACTGGGCTACTACCAGTTTGGGGTGACAGGAACAAAAAGGAAAGAGGCTGATTATCCCTGATGAGCAGTGAGGTCATTGGCAAAAAGCAAGCCAGGTACTGTCAGGGTGGGGGAGCTCTTGTTCCATGTTGGACCATGGTGGGTTAGGGAGATAGGAGGAAGCCAGGAAGCTGGAGAAAAGTGCTATCCAATAGAAATACAACACAAGCCACTGATGTCATTTTTAAAATGAAACTTTTATTTTGAGATAATTGTATTCACATACAGTTCTAAGAATAATGAAGAGAGATGTCATGTGTCCTTTATCCAGTTTCCCCCAATGGTAACAAGTTGCGAAACTATAGTACAATATCACAATCAAGGTATTGGCATTGGTGCAATATTCCAATCTTGTTTCAACTTCCAGATTTATTTGTACTAATTTGTGTATGTGCTTGTATTTAATTCTCTATAATTTTATCATACATGTGGGTTTGTGTGTCAACACCATGGAGTCAACATATTGACTGTTTCTGGTGCTAGAGGGGCCTCTTGCCTCCCACTCATCCCTGCCCCTAACTCCAGAAACCACGAATATATTTTCCATTTCTATAATTTTATCATTTCAAGAATGTTATATCAATAATATCAGACAGTATTTAACCTTTGGGGATTTACTTTTTTTCACTCAGCATAAGTCTCTGGTGCTCCACCCAACTTGTGTGTATCAATAGTTGATTCCTTTTATGGCTGAGTATTCCATTGTTTGGGTGTACTGCAGTGTGTTTACTTCTCCATCTATTGACAGATAGGTTGGTTGCTTCCAGGTTTTTTAGCTATTACAAATAAAGGTGCAATAAACATTCATGTGCAGGTTTTCATGTGAGCATAAATTGTCATTTCTCTGGGATAAATGCTCAGGGTGTATTTGCTGGGTTTTACAGTTAGTTTTATAAGAAACTGCCAAACTTTATTATGATTATTTTTAATGATTTATTTATTTATTTATTAGAGAGAGGGAAAGGGAGAGAGGCAGAGAGGGAGAGAGACATCAATGTATGGTTGCCTTTCACCTGCCTCCAGCTGTGGATCTGGCTGGAGACCTGGCTTGCAACCTGGTTATGTGCCCTGACTGGGAATCGAACCAGCAACTCTTGTGTTTGCAGGCCAGCGCCTATCCACTGTGCCACCAGCCAGGACTATTTTTCTTTTATCTTGTGCATTTTTCCCTTTCCTTTTCTTTTTTTATAAATGCATTTTTTGTTATATTACATTCATCTCATTTTTCTCTCTCTGCTCTCCCTTTTCCCCACCCTCCTTATCCTCCACCCCCTCAGTCAATCTCACATGTTGTCTATGTCCATGGGTCATTCATGCTAGCTCCTTGACTAAATTGTTCCCCTTGTTTGCATCCTTCTCCACCTTTCCCCCTCCTCCTCCCTTCTACACACTGAAATTCTGTTTCTTGTATTCACGTCTCTAGTTCTGTTTTGTTTGCCATTAGTCTCCTGTATTAAGTGAGAACATACGATACTTAACTTCTGCTGCCTGGCTTATTTCACTAAGCATGATACTCTCCAGTTCCATCCATGCTATCACAAATGGTAGGAGTTCTTCTATTCTTTCTGTAGCATTGAACTCCATTGTGTAAATGTACTGAAGTTTTTATTTTTTTATTTTATTTTTAAAAAATATTTTATTTATTATTTTTAGACAGGGGGGTAGGGAGAGAAGCAGAGAGGGAGAGAGATAACAATATATGGTTGCCTTTCACCTGCCTCCAGCTAAGGACCTGGCTGGAGACCTGGCTTGCAACCTGGTTATGTGCCCTGGCTGGGAAATCAAACCAGCCACCTTTGGGTTCTCAGGCTGGCACCTTATCCACTGTGCAATCAGCCAGGGTCCAAAGTTTTTAAATCCATTCATGCACTGAAGGGTACTTTGGTTGTTTCCAGCACTTGGCTATTGTAAATAGTGCTGCTACGAACATAGGGTTGCATAGGTTCTTCTGAATTGGTGTTTCAGGATCCTTTGGGTATAATACTAGCAGTGGAATCACTGGGTCATAAGGCAGTTCTATTCTTAGTTTTTTGAGGAAATTCCATACTGTCTTCCATAGTGGCTGCACCAGTCTACATTCCCACCAGCCATGCACTAGGGTTTCCTTTTCTCCACATCCTCACTAGCAATTGTTGTTTGTTGATTTGATGATTGCCATTCTGACAGGTATGAAGTAGTATCTTATTGTAGTTTTTTTTTTTTAATTTTATTGTTGTTGTATTACATCCATCCCCTTTTTGCTCCCCTCTGTCTCATTGTAGTTTTAATATGCATCTCTCTGATGGCTAATGATATTGAGCATTCTTTCATATGCCTTTGGGCCCTTTGTATGCCCTCCTCAGAGAGTTGTCTGTTCAGGTCCTTTGCCCATTTTTAAATTGGGCTGTCTGTCTCCCTGGTGTTGAGTTGCTTTAGTTCTTTATATATTTTGTATATCAAACTCTTGTCTGAGGTATCATTGGCAAATGTTTTCCCATACAGTTTTAATTTTGCTGGTATTTTCTTTAGTTGAACAGATACTTTTCAATTTGATACAGTCCCATTTGTTTATTTGTTCCTTTATTTCCTTTGCCCTTGGAGAAGGATCAGTAAGCATATTACTGGTAGGATATCTGAAATTTTATTGCTTATATTTTCCTCTAGGACCTTTATGGTGACACTGCTTATGTTTAAGTCTTTTATCCATCTTGAGTTTATTCTGTAAGTTTGTGATCTAGTCTCATTTTTTTGCATGTGCCTGTCCATTTCTCCTAACACCACTTGTTGAAGAGGCTATTTGTACTCAATTTTATGTTCCTTCCCCCTTTGATGAATATTAGTTGCCCATAGAGTCCTGAGTTTATTTCTGGGCTCTCTATTCTGTTCCATTGATCTGAGAAACTGTGACACTTTTGCAGTGGCTGTACTATTCTGTATTCCCACCAGCAATATATGAGTGATCCAAATCTGCATCCTCACCAGGATTCAGTGCTGTCACTATTTTTTATGTTAGTCACTCAAACAGGTGTATAAATGGTATTTCATTGTGGTTTTAATTTGCATTTCCCAAATGGCTAGTGATACTGAACATCTTTGTACATTCTTTCTTGTCATGTGTGTATCTTCAGTAATATGTCAGTTAATGTCTCTGTTTCCTAATTTTTTTTAACTGTTGAGTTTGAGACTTCTTTATATATTCTAGATATTAATTCTTTGTAGAATTTGTGATCTGTAAGTATTTTCTCTCTGATTGTACCTTGTATTTTCCTCTTCTGATTAGGGTCATTTGCAAAACAAATTAAAATTTTTCTTATCTTCACCTGTAGACACTTTTTCACTGCTATTAAGTAGAGATGAGAGAGAGAGCAAAACATTAAAGCAAGAGAGAAGCATAGATTGGCTGCCTCCTGTACTTGCCTGGAGAGGGAATTGTATGCTCCTGAACAGGGGATTGAATTTGCAATCTAGGTATGTGCCCTAAGAATTGAATTTATAACCTCCAAACAAGTGAGCCACATCAGCCAGGACCAGATTTTAAAAATTTTAATGAAGTTTAGCTTATTGATTTCTCCCCTATGAATTGTGTTTTTGATGCCAAGTCTAACAAAATGTTTTGCCCTAGATTAAGGATTTTTTCTAAAAATTTTATAGTTTACTTTTTTCATTTACATTTGTGATTCTTTTAAGTTCGTTTTGCATACAATGTGTTATTTAGGTCAAGGTTCATTTTTTTGCCTATGGATGCCCAGTTACTCCAGCAACATTTATTGAAAAAGCTATCCTTCCTCCATTAAATTGGTTTTGCTTCTTTGTCAAAAATCAGTGGGGCATGTGAGTGTAGGTCTATTTCTGGATTCTCTATTCTGTTCCCTAGGTATATCCTATGTAATATTTAGTAATCTTGAGCCAATGCCACACTGTAATTTTAAATGTTTTAGTAGTTAAATTTTTGAAAGCAAAAAGAAAGAGATACAATTAATATTTTATACATAATATTTTGAACTAATTCTAAATTCACAAGTAGTTGCAAAAATAATATAGAGGCCCTGCATACCCATAACCTGGTTTTCCCCAGGGGAAGCATAGAACAATAGTGCATGAAACCAGAACATTAACATCAACACAATACCAGTAATTAGATTACAGACCTTATTAGGATTTTCACCAGTTTTTGCACCTTCTCATGGGTGTGTGCACGTGTGTGTTCACATGTATGTGTTATTTCATCAAAATGACATTAATTTTAATAATATACTTTATTCAACCCAGTATATCTAATATGTTACCATTTCAGCATATTGATATAAAAAGCATTAATGAGGCATTTTACATTCTTTTATTCACAGTAAATTTTCTAAACCTGGTGGTGGTATTTTACACTTCTTATCTATGTACCATCTGTACTATTATTTACTAAATATTTGTCTTTTAAAAGTGACTCATTTAAAAATGTATATAACTTACTTAAGAAATTATTTTATATCCCTGCCATCAATGTAAAATCAATATGACTTGCCATATAAAAGGAAACTATAAAAATAAATAGAATATGAAAAAATGATATAATTCTGTTCTACCTACTTGTGGTAGCCTGCCTGAGGCCTGCTTTCTTGTTGTTAAAAATGGAGACTGTAAAGTGTTGAGACATTGAAGACACTATGGCACTGGACTGGTCTTCCTAGCAAGAAAAGTTGAAGGAGAGTTGAAAATGGAAACTTTCTCACACTGTGGGTCCATATGATGAGGCCTGTGCCCATAAATTGTCTAAATCATCTCTTTGTGAGGCTCCTCCACCCTTCACCCCATGCCTAGTGGGTTCCTGTGCAGAGAGTGGCTGAAAAGTCCAGTGTGCTGGGCCCTGTGCTCAGGTCTGGGGACCCAAAGCTGCATTAGGTCAAGTCCTTGCCGGTTGAGTGGGGTTGTGCAAAGTCAGATGGAAGCAAACCCAGGGGCTGTAAGATTACATGGAGGCTGGGTAGAAGTTGACCTAAATTTTTTCTACCTGAATTCTTTAAAGGTATTGTTTTCTGGGCAAGGAGGGCGAGGACGAGCCTTAGGAAGCAGTGACAACAAGAGCAAATCCCTGGAGAAGGCTCTTGCATAATGAGCGATGTGTGTGTCTGTGTTTGTGTGGGAAAGGATAGAAGGGCATGATGGAGGTGGGTGGCAGCAACATAAAGGATGAGGGGAGTGGAGGTGGCAGTGAGATGTGGGCTGGAGAGGAGAGAAGAATGAAGGCTTCTGAGAGGGAAGATGGCGACAGAGTAGAGAGCAGTGCTGATGGTGTTCTCAAGTACCAAAGCAGCTAGAGAACAAGATAGGGAGCGTGAGACATATTCAGGACCCTAAGAATTGGAGCAGTCAGCATCTGGACACAGGGAAGCACAGCCCAGAGGCAGAGGAGGCCAGAAGGACAGTAGCCCACAGGCCCAGAATACAACCAGACAGCCCAAATAAAGGACACACCAAGAACAGCAAGTGGAGAAAATCTGGGAGACGGCAACATTGAACTCCACAAATCTCCTATCACAGAAGGGTGCTCAACTAAGGCAAGGAAGCAAACCAGGTTAACCCAAGGAAAGAACAAAAATAAATAAATAAATAAAAAGCAAGCAAGAACAGACACCCAAAATGGGGAAAAAAAGAATCAGCCCATCACCAAAAGGAAAGGAAGAATCTCCAGAAAGAACACAAAATGAAACAGAGGCACCTGGAATATAAGATTAGGAATTCAAAAGAATGATGATAGAGAAGCTCAGTGAGCTCAGCCACATCAAAGAAAACTGTAAACAACTCCAGGAGAACTACAAAGAACTCCAGGGAAGTTACAAGGAACTTACTGAGAACTACAATAGCATGAAAAAGGACATGGAAACTATCAATAAGTGCCAGCAGGAAATGAAGAATACAATTTCTGAATTGAAGAATACAGTAGAAGGAATCAACAGTAGGCTAGAGGAAGCAGAGGACCGGATCAGCGAGTTGGAGGATAATGTAGACAAATACTCCAAGACAGTACAAGAGAATCAAAAAAAGGCTGAACAAGACTGAAGAGGGTTTAAGAGAGCTGCAGGACAACATGAAACATAACAACATCCGTATCATAGGGATACCAGAAGGAGAAGAGAAACAAGGAATGGAAAACCTGTCCAAAAAAGTCATGATAGAAAATTTCCCTAACATGATGAGTGAAAACATGAATCCAGTTCAGGAAGCACAGAGGGTCCCAATGAGGATCAACCCAAACAGACCAACACCAAGGCACATTATTATTAAAATGGCTAATTTCAAAGACAAAGAGAGAATCCTAAAAGCATCAAGAGAGAAAAGACAAATAACATACAAAGGG
>PVIW01014187.1:0-24456 GCA_004026585.1 Noctilio leporinus | reverse complement strand
TCTTCCTTGATTTCTTTCTTCATTGTTCTGTAGTTTTCTGAGTACAGGTCTTTTACCTCCTTAGTTAAGTTGATTCCTAGGTACTTTATTTTTCTTGTTGCTATGGTAAATGGGATTTGTTTTTTCGCTTCTATTTCTGTTGTTTCATTATTGGTATACAAAAATGCTTTTGATTTCTGGATATTGACTTTATACCCAGATATTTTGCTAAATTTGCTTATTAGGTTGAGTAAATTTTTGGTGGAGCCAATCGGGTTTTGTATGTACACTATCATATCATCTGCAAATAATGACAGTTTGACTTCCTCCTTTCCAATTTGGATACCTTTGACTCCTTTTTCTTCTCTGATGGCTATAGCTAGAACTTCCAAGACAATGTTGAATAGAAAGTGGACAGCCTTGTCTCATTCCTGATCTTAGGGGGAAAGCTTTCAGTTTTTGTCCATTAAGTATGATGTTGGCTTCAGGTTTCTCATAGATGGCCTTTATGATGTTGAGGTATGCTCCCTCTATTCCCATTTTGCTGAGGTTTTTATCATAAATGGTTGCTGCACTTTATCAAATGCTTTTTCAGCATCTATTAATATTATCATATGGTTTTTATCTTTCAATTTGTTGCTGTGGGGTATTACATTGATTGATTTTCGAATGTTGTACCATCCTTGCATCCCTGGAATGAAGCCCACTTGATCATGGTGTATGATCTTTGTAATATACTGCTGAATCCGATTGGCCAATATTTTGTTGAGAATTTTAGCATCTATGTTCATCAGAGATATTGGCCTGTAGCTTTCTTTCTTAGTTGTGTCTTGCCCTGGTTTTGGGATTAGAATAATATTGGCCTCATAGAAAGAGTTTGGGAGTCTTCCTTCTTCCTGAATTTTTTGGTATAGTTTGAGGAGGATAGGAGTTAGTTCTTCTTTAAATGTTTGGTAAAATTCACCTGTGTAGCCATCTGGTCCAGGGCTTTTGTGAACACAAATTATCTTAAAGTCTTGATTACAACAACATAATCAGTGAGGGCAAGAAAAATTAATTGATTGAAAAATATATTATCTATATTAAATATTAATAATGTATGTCTTCACTACTTATCCAAATAGCACCAGCCCACTGATAGAACATTTAATTATGCAAAAATAATTAAATCAAGTCATCTTTGATATCTGTTGTCTTTCAGTCAAGTAGAAACCGTGGCTTTACATTTGTTTTTCAATTTTACTGTTATGAAGGTATTTGCAAAGTAAGAGGAGAGACAGCATATTTTATTTAAAAGTGTGGTAGTTTAATATATAGCTTTTTAATGTTTATATGCATGGAGCATGGGCTTCCATTTGTATTCTTGCCCTGGCTCACACATATTAGGAGCAGGCCTTCAAAGAGGCACAAGACAGAGTCCCACAAAGTCAAATCAAAACACTTGGACAGCCCAAAGGATGTGGCCATGGTAAAGGTGAATGCAATACACAGGCAGAGCAATAGATTATTAGACACAGATTGTAAAACATTATAAAAAAGCAGAGCAACAGACAGTGTCAGGCACTTGACTTATCATGGTTATTATAGAAAACATTCATGAGTTCTGAGTTTGTTGATACTTGATGGACCTTCAAAGGTCACATAAAAACATCAGAATTATTAAGTGTCATGGTAGCAAGAAGATTCTATAACCCCAGGATGCCACAGTTAAGCAAGTGTCAAAGTTTGAATATAATTTTTCACTATAAAGTCTTTTCAGCAAATTCACACTGCAATAAAAATGTGACGTAGAGGCATTACTGCTAATTTTACCTGAGGAAGCAATAATGATGCTCCAAGTCTTCAAAAGATTATTGATTTTTACTGTAATTTCTTATCTCCTTGTGAATAGGGCTAGTTTTATATATTTTTTCCCTCTACAAAAAGAATGATATTTGCAAAATCAGATATTTCTATCTTTGGACTGACAGATGATACATAGAGTGAGGATGTGAGCAATGGACCCAGCAAAGTAACATGGAAGTAATGTTGCCTGAAGTGTATGTTATGTCAGTTCTTAGTAATTTACATAATTGATACCGCTCCCGCTCCCAATGATCATAGAAGACAGATTAAATTCTATGAGTGGCAGTTTGATCTCCAGGGTTTAAAGATAGCTATTAATCTGATGAATATCTTAGCTTGAACCTGTATTGGGGAGAAGGATCACTTCTTTGACGATCTGTATTGGGAGGAAAGAATGGATGGCAGTATGCAACCAGGCTCTTGCCCAGGACCATATGATCTCTTCTGTCTGTCACAATACACAGCTAAAGGTTCTTGGATCATCCGGACATTCCACATAACATACTGGTCTAAATATTAATTAGCATGTTGACATATTAGCCAAACCTGAAAAGCAGCAGCACATGGTAAGAATCCTAGTTGCTCTGGTAAGACACATTGTACGAGTGTAGAGATTCAAGTTCAACAATGTCAGATGAATTGTATTGGCCAGGGTTATTTCATTTTTCTGTACTTCAGTCTTACTAAAAGCAACTTAGGATATCAATTTTTATTCTGTTTTTCACTGTCTGTGCTTCCTGAAAAACTCAAGCTAAAATAAAGACTTGTGAGTTTTTTGAGCTATATAAGTATGATTCCTTATTATTATTTTTACTACTGATCGCCAATCACTTCAAAAGATTTTCTTGCTTGAGGGGGGAGCAGGGAAATAACAATTAGTTTTTTATATGCTCTTACTTCCTTTGTTGTAAAATTAGTTCCTTGGTGGGACACCATAGGAGTGAAGAAGGCTCTTCTGGGAGTCCACAAATGGTGCTGCAGGCAGAAGCATGGTCATCAGGAAGGCACATCGATATCCCCATCCAGCATGAGTGTCTGGTTTTAGTGTTAGCAGAACACTGCCCTGTCCTTTTCCTTCTTTTTCTTTCTTTCTTTTTTTTTCTTTCTTTTCTATAAGGTGTCAGTGAAATCTCTAGATTCAGATCATTTAATTAGAACCTCCTTTGTTACTTCCTGGTTTGGCCAACATGTCCCCCATGAATCACAGGTTGGGGTTCACTGGCACACATTATAATCCAGATAGGCTCTCCAATCTTGAAAAAAATGGGAACCTTGCATCTGAGAGAGTCTTGCTGAGATGGTATGATTTTTTCTTTCAGCCCTGGCAGGTCCCACTTCCCATCAGGCAAAAGCAGAGTGATCAATTCTGAACAGCATCTCTACTGAGAGCATTTTAATCAACCAGAATGAGCACAGAGCAGCTGGCCTGCCACCAAAAATTCAGAGACATGTTTGCACCCAATAGGAAAACAGAAAACATCAGGCACCAGGCCAGGTCCATTTGGTATATTAATTTCTTAGTCTAAACTAGATCTTAGAGTAGAAAACTTTTTTCTACTCTCATCCACAAGAATCATATCCCTTTCTTCCTATCATTTAGACTATCAGGACAGACTAGCTCAAACCCAGATTACAATAATAAAAATAGTTTTTAATATCTTATGGCATTTTCATATGCAAACCTAAAAGCCAAGAATAGAGAGGATGGGTAGTGAAAGTCAACATAAGGGAATTGAATTTCATCCTTACCATCTTTCCTCATTTTAAAGATAATTAAAATCATTCATTTGACTTTGAGCATGTGGTTATAATATAGATTTCAGTAGCCGTGCTTATATATCTAAACAAAGGTACACATAAATGAAAGAAACATAATTATTTCAGGATATCACCATTTTCAAAATATTTATAAATTCCTTCTTCAGAGTACCTCTCAAGGTCATCAGGAAATTCAATCTTATAGACCTAACTCACATTTAACAGTAAAATATTTCTCAATTTATCCATCCATTTGTATCTGGCTTGACTCTGAATGACTTTTGGAAGTTTTAGAAATTAAAATCCACTCTCAAAAGACATTTTGCCGTCTCTAAGGATTCTCAAAGCAATACGTCTATGAAGGGTAGTCTAAGTGTGATTTCCAATTATATTTTGACAACTGTGATATCATTAGAGTAAGTATTTAGCCATCTAAAGAAAATACTTCAAAAGAGGTGGTATTCCTTTGAACATATAAGTTCTCATGTTTGTTAAGAATTAGTCATATTATTTTATAATATTAACATTTTTAAATTTATCAAAATGCAGAGGAAGTTTCTGATTCTTCCCCTCTGTGCAAGGTCTTTTTGAAAACCATAGCATATTTGAGTATTTGTAACTGTTTAACTTATTTGTGATTGTCTATTCCTCAAACATGTTCTCTTCATACCAACCTCAGGTTTAATTTAGTTTAATTATGTTTATTGCCAAAGTATGCACCATGAAACATTTAGAGCCATAAGATAAAGCACCTGTTATATAATGGAATAAATTTAAGAAATGAAGCCTACTCTAGTCTCTCCTAGATATTTACAATACATACAAACACATCAAAGGTGTCCCACAGCTCAGTTCTGACCAAATCTACTTCCTAGGGGGCTTTACCAAAACTCATGCTCTTCTCCCACAATCCTCTTCTCCCCAGTTCTCCCCATCTTAGTCAATGGCAATGTTATTCTTCCAATTGCTTGAGCTAGAATCCTTGGAGTCATCCTTGACTCCCCTGAATTCTTCTATCTAATTCATCAAGAAATTCTGTTGGGTCTAATTTAAAATTTGTCTTACCTCTTGCCACCCCCACCACTATCACTATCAAATGATCACCAACTCTCTTCTAAAATATTATACCAGCCTCCTAACTTGTTTCCCTACTTCTGCCCTTGCTCCTCTTCAATCTACTGACAACATAACAACCCAAGTTATGTCATTTCTCCATCTACGCTCGGCCAATGGCTCCCTATCTAACATCATAAAAGCCAAAGTTCCAGTTCTAATTTTCATATGATCTACTACATACGGCCTGTTAGTCTGCTCTCCCAAACTGCCTCTCATCTCTATGCCGTCACTTTTATCACTTTTCCTCTCACATTTTCCACCTAGATTTGTCCATTCCTGTCATACCAACATTTTGCCATTTCTGGAACACACTAGGCACGCATCAGTTTTTATATTTCCTCTTCTCTTAAATATTCCCTTTCAGATACCTGGATGGCTCACCTCCTTACTTCCTTCAAGTTTCTACGCAACTGCCATCTCATCAAAGAAGCCTCTCCCAAGCACCATCCTGTATAATTACTCCCCAACCTCCTCACCCAGGCTGTCACTCTCTATATATGCTTACCCTGCTTTGTTTCACCTCATGGCACCTGTCACCACCTAGTTTCTCCACTAGGATATAAGCTCAATGAAAACCATGCCTTGTTCTTATTGTTTTCAGTTGAATCCCCAGTGTCCAGAATGGTGGCTGGCATAGTGGATACTCAATAAATATTTGTTGAATAAATAAATGTATGAAAGTTTCTCAGAGATCCTGCAGTAAATATACAATCATATATATCTACAAACCCACATTTTAAAACATAATACCTGGTAGCAGCTTATTTTTTGTTGTTAATAGTAGAGAGAATACTGAAAAATCTGCATTTATTTTTTTCAAAACCAAATGCTGGGACATCGTTGTGTTTAAAGACTAACCAATGGCATTGATTTGATTTGATGTGTAATTACGATAGCCACATTCCAAAACTTTGTATATAAATAACCTAAAGAATTACTCCTAAAATTATCCTAGACAAAGCCTGCCAGGAACAGATTAAGTGTAATTTATACAAAGACATATATACCACTCTGTAGTGTAATATTTTTCAAAAAATACATAATTTATATTTGTAAAGAATAGCTTCCCTGGATGGTGTGGCTCGGTGGATTGAGCATCAGCCTGCAAACCAAAGGGTTGCCAGTTCAATTCCCAGTCACGGCACATGCCTGGGTTGCAGGCCAGGTCTCCAGCCAGGTCCCCAGCTGGAGGCAGGTAAAAGGTAACCATATGTTGATGTTTCTCTCCCTCTCTTCCTCCCTCCCTTCCCCTATCTCTAAAACTAATAAATTTTTAAATACACAAAAGAAATGTTTGCATGTATAAACACTGTTACAAAGAACAAAACAAAAAATTAATCAAGTATTACTTCTTATACATAAGGCAACTAATGCCCTAATATCTCAAAATTCTTTGCAAAAGAAGATAGCTTAATAAGTTCTAGTTCAGGGTTTTTTATGCATATCACTTTTTCCCATTTTTTTCTTTTTATCTGCTTCCATTTTAAGCTTAACTTCTTCAGCTGTAAGAGCTTCCAGTTCATAATTCTTTGTTTTCTTAATCTTTTCCTCGATGGCAGCCACATCAATTTTAGTTTCAGTAGAAGCTTCCTTGGATTTCACAACTGGTTTTTCTTTTTCTAATTTTTCTTTACGTATATTTATTGAGTATGCTGTTACAGTTGTCCCAAATTCTTTTCCCTTTGTTCCCCTCCACCCAATCTCCCCATTCCCTCCTGCAGTCCTCCAATTAGTTAGTGTCCATGGGTTGTACATGTTAGTAGTTCTCTGATTTCACCCTTTCCTCTATTATTCTTAACTTACCCCTATTTTGTACCCACCAATTATGCTTCCTAATCCCTGTAATTTTTCTCCCTTTTCCCCCTTCCTCCTCCCAGAGGATAACCCTCCCAATGATGATCGCCATACCTATGATTCTGGTTCAATTCTGGTTGTTTGCTTGGTTTGTTTTTACTTTTATTTTTAAGGTTCTGTTGTTGACCATTGTTTGTTGTCATTTTAATGTTCATAGTCTTGATCTTCTTTTTCTTTAAGATTTTATTTATTATTTCCAGAGAGGGAGGCACGGAGAAAGGCAGAGAGGGAGAGAAATATCCATGTATGGTTGCCTTTCACCTACCTCCAGCCACGGACCTGGCTGGAGACCTAGCTTGCAACCTGGTTATGTGCCCTGGCTGGGAATCAAACCAGTGACCTTTGGGTTTGCAGGCCAGCACCTTATCCACTGTGCCACCAGCTAGGGCTTGATCTTCTTTTTCTTAAATAAGTCCCTTTAACATTTCATATCATAAGGGCTTGGTGGTGTTTTTTCTTTAGGTGGAATAAAAACTTTGTTTCTTTCCTCTTGTCACTTACTGAGAACTTCTGCTTGTTTAGACTTTATTGCTTTCATTTTTTGTCACTTTTTTTTTTTTTTTTTGTCTTAGTAGCCGCTTATTGAACACACTTTGGAGTCTCATGAATATAAGATACAGTTTGTCTTACATGTGCTGCCAGTCTAGCATAGTAGATGAAACATAAACAGACAATTCAATGTAATGTGATAAGTAAAGAAATAGACATATATGAAGGTTGCCATGAAAATACAGGAAGAAACCATTTACTCTAAGGGGACTCTGGAAAGGCTGTTTCCAAATGGAAATTCCCAGATGTAGTGTTATAAAAATATGCTTCTGTAACTGACCATCATATAAATCTGCTAGTTATTGCTAATTGATAGCTTTCACTAATATTTTGTGAGGTGGAATAAAATCTCCCACTCTTGATAAAAATTTGAAAGACATAAAACACAGTTTGAAGGCCCTTTTAATAAAAGAAAGATCAAGGAGGAGACAAACGTCACACAGCTCAAGAATGCCCAGGGTGATTATTTTACTAAAAGTTTAAAAGATGTTAATCAGAGGTCATACCTTTCTCATTTAAGACAGGATGTTTTTGCCACTAGAAAAAATATATATTTGCTGTAATCAGGTATACTTTGCCCTTGGGTAACGCAGGAAAAAATGAGCTGTGACTGTCACTGGAGGATCTGGGACACCTGTTAGCTTTCTTTCATACAGACCAAAGCATGTGTCCTCACCTGCCCCTCCCACCTCATACCCAGTCTTGTAGAAGAAATTTTTCAGCATCCCAGAATCTGAGGCTCAGACTTTAGAAGACATAAAAAGAATCTTAGGACTATGATATATCCCTAACATGCAAAGTGGCAGGGTTTTCCAAGGGAGGGGATGGGAAAAATATATAGCAGAAGTAGGTTCTGAATTGAGACTGCAGAACAAGAATGTAAAAATGAGATGAAAAGGAAGATGGAGTGAGTGATTTCTCCAAAGGCAAAACTTGGGGCCTTCTTTCTTCCTCAGTACCACTCCCAGAGGTATTACCTCAGTTGGATTAATACAATTTCTTCCTAATCCTCATTCTCTGTATTGGTTAAGATGGACTAATGGACATTTATCTTTATTTTCACAGCCACCTCCAAATTCTTTTTATTTTAGAAAACTTCCCAATTGTACGAAACTCTGGAGTCCCACTGAAGAAGCCAAGAGCAACCTAAGACTGCCTCTCTCCATCCCTGGAACTTAAGGCATGATCACCAGCCAGACTCCACTCTCAGATTCTCACACTTGGATCTTTCAGTCTTGAGCCAAATATGCAAAGATAAAAGATTATTAATAAATAGTATTTTAAATGTTTTAATTTTAAATGACACACAGTAAATTTTACTCATTGTATTATACAGTTCCTTCAGTTCTTACAAATGGATAGTCATGTACCTATGACCACAATGAAGTTGCAGAACAGTTCCACCAACCTCCAAACACTCCTCATGCTGTCCCTTTGTAATCACACCCTCACCCTGGCAACCACTCATCTGACCTCTGTCCCTGCAGTTGTGCTTTTCCAAAGTTTTTATAAATGTAATCATAAAATGTGTAACCTTTGGAGCCTGTCCTGTTTCACTTAGGATAATACATTTGAGATTCACCTATTTTGTTAGGAGTATCAATAGCTCATTCATTTTTATTACTGTGTAGTATTTCATTGTTATTCATATGGTAATATCATGCCTGTGGCTGGTCCTGAGTCAGAAAAAAGAGAGAGAATCTTCCCTATACTCTTTGAAAAACTGGATCCTTTTTCCTGCTCCTATTAGAAAGAATTTCTTCCAGAGTTTTCCTCTTGCTGTCCAGTTGCACATGTCAGCCTGACTCCAGTTTTAATCCAGGGGTTAAAGGAGAAAAAAAATATATATATACAAAACTCTTCCTTGTACAGGTTGTTAATCAAGGTTTTATTTCTGTCTCCATTTTCTTGTATTCCTCAGGTAGTTGCCTTTTATGCTGTCCAAAGCTTTACTTGGGATCACAGGGAAAGATAGGCTGTAGTCTATCTACTCCATCTTGGCCAGCACAAGAACTTCAGTAATAAATACTTCTTTACCCACTCAATGAAAAGCAATTTAGTTGGCCTGCTAACCTACATATAGCAATGAAAAAATTACTACTGACTTGATACTAATTTCCCAGGATATTTGTCTGTAGGCCAAAAAGCAACATGAATTAAGCTAAACTACACTCATAAAGCCACAAAGGTGGGTGTGGACAAACCATTAGAGTAAGTAGGTAAGCAGTTTCCAACTTTTCAATCAACATTATAGAATTAGTTTTCTTTTTTTGTTTGTTTGTTTTGTTTTGTAACAACTCATGCCCTGTACCACTTTTTTTTTTTTTTTATGTATCAAAGCATTGATTCACTTCTGCTCAAATAAGTTAATTCTCTCATCTCCATAGACCCTTTTGGCAGCAATAAGAAGCTCTTCTGCCAAAGCAAATAGAGAAGGGTGAGGTGCACAAAGAGGTGGCCAGAAGAGGCATTTAATATGAATGAAAATGAGTACTGGCAGCTACAAATGAGTCTTTAACCAAAAAGGAGACCCTGGATGTGCTGTTTGGGAAAAGACTATATAGAGATCACCCATTCCCATATGTTAGGACAATAAAACTATGGTCAAGAAGGTAAAGTGTTTTGTTTAAAGTCACCCATTTATCTCTTTATCTCTTGTTGCTCCTGTTTTAAAATTTAGGATATAAGTTACAGATGAAGTGAGTCACTTTGAGAAGCATTGCTTTGCAATTGGGAAGTTTTTATATTGGAAATCTTTTGCAATGTTGGGCAAACAGGATGAAAAAAATGGAGAAAAATCACAGGTGGAAAATAATAGCAATAGATGAACAAGAGAATAAATAAGATGAACAGAGAGAGAATTGCCTCCCGGGAAAGAAAAGGGAACAGGAGAAGGAGAAGATGCAGAAAAGCAAAAAAGATCTGTCCTTATGGCAGCATTATTTTAAGTTCTATGGCCAATTCTATTGGAAATAAAATATTTTTGCCACTGAGGGAAAATCACATAAAAATATTATCCATCAACAGTTGTACCCACTTAAAAGCCAGTTTCCAATTACATAGTATATAGTGTTTTGTTTTATTTTTTTCTTAAGCAGCTTCCTGAACTCTAGACTTCTTTATTCTTTGTTAGCTTTCACATTAGAATGCTAAAGTGGAGAATTCTGGAGCTGAACAAATGGGCACTTCCAGACTCACCCCTGTGCAGAGGTAGCCAAATTCTCTATCCCACATCAGGTTTCTCAATTTGAATGACACAATGTCAACCTTAACAACAAGATAGTCCTTTAATCTAGAACCTTAAAAGTAGAGAATGAATAAAAGCAGTTTGATAAGCTAATACATGTTAAGAACTTACTGACCAAAACATTTTAATATGGTCCCTTTTCCAGATTAGTTGAGTTTTAAGAGGAAAATTTGGATGATAGTATGCTTCAGTCCCCAGGAATAAATGATGAATGCAGGAAATTTATGCATACTACATATCCATTAGAATACAGGTTTAGGGCCTGCTGTAGACAAGATCGAAGAAACAGTAGCTTGAACAAAATAGAAGTTTTATTCTCTGTCACATAAGTAGCTGAGGTGGGCAATGGAGGCTCCATGGTGCTGTAGTCCCTGGTCCTTTGTGTCTCATGGCTCAGCCATTCTCAGCACACAGTTTATATCACACGGTCTAATGTGGCTGCTCTAGCTCTGCCCATCTCATCTAAGTCCCACCTACGGGTAGGGGAGAAGAGGAAGAGGGATGGCATGCCTTTCCTTTTAAAGGAACAATCCAAAAGTGCATGTGGGCTCATCAATTGTAGCAAATGTGATCTGGTGAGGGGTATTGATAACAAGGAGCCTGGGCACGTGTGGGGCTGGAGGTATAAGGGAAATCTTTGTATCTTCCCCTTAATTTTGCTGTAAACCTAAGACTCATGTAAAAATAAAGTTTATGAGAGAAAGAAATTTAAAAAAGAAAAAATTCAACAACCTATTTTAAAAAGACCTTCAGGATCTTAAGAAAGTGATAAAAACAAACACAAAATTACATTTAAAAACATTTTTGGTACCCAAGGTTTACCCACTTCATTTATAAAGTAACAAAAGATTAAGAATCTCTTGAGGTTCAAATCCTTTCAATCATTAAACATTCCAATCTTGTTTTCTCAGCATGAAATAATGCTGTAACTTCTACAAGAATTATCTGCCCTTTTCTCTAACTCTCTTTTATTGACTTAGTACAAGGCACCTCTAACAGGCAGGGAGGGTCACACATTGAAGTGAGAAACATACCCATTAAGAAGTAAATCAAGTGTGACAAAGACTCATGTCTATGAATTACGCTTGGCTTGCAAATTTTATTGTGAACCAGGAGGAACATTAACTGGTAGGAAAAAATTTTAGAACCATCAAAGGTAGAAAATGTTAAGCAAAACAAACCCTGAAGGCACAGGTGAATGAAAGCACCAAACGTCACTTCAGTCGTATTTGTTAACTAAACATTTATAGAATGCCTATTACAATAGTTCCCCCTTACCTGTGGGGGGTATGTTCCAAAACCCCAGTGGACACCTGAAATCACACACTAGCCAATCGTACATATACCATGTTCTTCCTCTATACAGGGGTGGGCAAAAATAGGTTTATAGTTTTGAGTATGCAAAACAGAGCTTATTCTTGCATTATTTATTATTAATATTTTTCATATGAACAACTGCAAACCTAGTTTTTCCCACTATGTATACATGCCTATGGTAGTTAAATGTATAAATTAAGCACAGTAAGAGATTAACAGCACTAACTAATGAAATGGAACAATTATAACAATATACTAATAAAAGTTGTATGAAAGTGGTCTCTCTCTCTAAGTATCTTATTGGACATCTTTTAACGTAAAGGAAGTACTCCACAGTTTCTCTTTGGGGTATCTGAATTGTGAGCATCACTGCTCTGATGCTGTGGAGGCATCACCAAGTAAAAGAAGAGTTACTTGGGCACAAGCTCTGTGATTCCATGACAGCCAATGTGATAACAGAGGTGGCTGCTAACAAACTAATGATCAGGTTGTGAGCGTAGCGTGGAGACAATGAATAAAGGGAAGCTCAGATCTGGGCAGGACAGAGCAGGATGGATGGCTTGGGATGATATAGGATCTCACCATAGGGAGAGAGACACTGATGTATGGTTGCCTTTCACCTGCCTCTAGCCACAAATCTGGTGGGAGACTTGGCTTGCAACCTGGTTACATGCCCTGTCTGGGGAATCGAACCAGCGACTTTTGGGTTCACAGGCCTGTGCCTTATCCACTATGGCACCAGCCAGGGCTATTTCTGTAATTTTCACTAACGTTTTCTGAATGTGGTTGGCCACAGGTAACTGGAAGGATAGATAAGGGGGACCACTGTATGTGCTAACCATAGCACTGTACTAAGAATCACAGAGATGCAAAAGTGAGGTTCCTCGCTTCAGGAAACTTGTAATCTTGAGGCAGAGACACTCTTGCATATATAATTTCAACATGGGATGATAATTGCAGAACTCAAGATTAATATCCAGGAGGGAGACCTTGGGTGGAAGTAAGGCAATAGCAAGGGAAGGTTCACTGGAAGAGATGAAGCTGAACTCAAACTTGAATCAAAAGATGAAGAAAGTCAGGTGCAGAAGAGGAAGAAAGACATCCCAGGCAGAAGGAGCAGGTGAGTGAAGGCGCAGAGACCTGAATAGACATGACACAAGCTGTGTGAGATTATTGGAGCAAAACAGAGGTCAGGTTGGAAAGGACAGATTTGGGTGTCAAACACATTTTAATTAGTGTGACACTTTTGGATTGTTTTCCCTGGCCTTCTAAAATCATCATACAATTACATGGGGAGATGGGAATGAGGAGTATCACTATGTTGTGAGGTTGAGAAAATGTAAAATCTTTCTTTATCGGAAATCAACAGATAATATCTGGAATACAAATGTTAAAGCTCCATCCCTAATGTGATGGAATTTGGAGATGGGGACTGTGGGAGTAGCACAGATTAGATGAGGTCATGCAGGTGGGGCCCCATGGTGGGATTTATAAAAAGAGGATGTTCTCTCCACCATGTGAGGACACAGCAAGGAGCCAGGAAGAAGGTCCTCACCAGGAACTGAGATGGCAGGCACCTTGCTGTGGGCTTGTTATATCAACAATGACTGGATTTTTTCTGGACAGAGCTCCTATATTCTTTGATGTTGAGTTTTTTGTTGTTGTTGTTCAATATTTTGTTTGTGAGATTCAGCCATATTATTCCATGTATTTGTATTTGCTTGATTCCATTGCTATAGAATATTTCATTTTATTATGAAGCCACAATTTATTTATCCACTGTGTTTCTCGTTGGCATTTGGATAGTTTCGATTTGCTTGGTCATTTTTGTATTCCATACTACCGTGAGAACTGAGGACTGTTTCGAGGAGTGTAACTGCTAGGTTAAGGTAACAAGCATTTGACACACTACTCAAATGGCAATCAATTCCTGTCATACACCCCTGTCATAGGATAGCCTTAAAGACTATATCCCAATGTAGAACAATAGAATTTTAAGTCATTGTTATCCTTCTAAATTAGTAAAATAAAGCAAAATAAAGAGTGAATAATTGTTAGACACCAGCTCAAAATACCTCAATATCTCTGCTTGTAATATATGATGTTTGCCATTAGCCATATAAACTCAATCTCTGCCAAAACAATGCATCTTTTAGCTTTGCCTGGCTCCACCCATATGTCCCTGTCTATAAACCTCTGACTAAACAGGCCTTCACCATAAAACTTGGTTGTTTTTCTAGTAGCAGGACTTGAACACAAAACTATCATGGATGAACTTTTAAATACTATTAATAGTTAGAATTTCAAAACCCAAAAATAAAATAATATATGAGTAAGCTGATAGAATCAAAGTCTTTGTTCAAAGTGTTTCCCAGAATTTCCTCCTACCAAAATGGTGATGGGCCTGTAAAATCATACATCCAGAAATTATTAAAAACAAATAAACAAAAAACACAAGAGGTCAATGCAGAAGAAAACCAGAAATTATTAAAAACAAATAAATAAAAAACACAAGAGGTCTATGTAGAAGAAAACTGTGCATATGTGAAGAGAAGGAGATAGAAAGACCCTGAAGCTCTAGAAAGATGCAGAAAGAAACTTTTGAATTTCCCTGTTTTTTTTTTTTGAGCTGGATTGAATGAGTTTTAATTTTTTTTTTTAAAGATTTTTATTTCATTATTTTTAGAAAGAGGGGAAAGGAGAGAGGCAGAGAGGGAGAGAGACATCAATGTATGGTTGCATTTCACCTGCCTCCAGCCACAGACTTGACTGGAGACCTGGTTTGCAACCTGGTTACGTGCCCTGGCTGGAGAATTGAACCTGCGACCTTTGGGTTTGCAGGCCGGCGCCTTAACCACTGTGCTATCAGCCAGGGCCTCATTTTTTAATAAACACCCTTACTTCTATTCATGCTTTTAAAATGAGTTTCTTTTCCTTATAAAAAATATATATAAGGGGGAGGCAGAGGCAAAGAAGGGGAGCAGCTTAGACAAGAACCTAGTACAAAGGAACCATGGACATGGACAACAGGTGGGATTGATTTTTGGGGGGGAATGGGTGGGTGGGGAGGGGGACAGAGGGGAGAAAAAAGGGGATGGATGTAATACAACAACAATAAAATTAAAAAAAAAAAAAAGAGAAAAAAATATATATATAAACCCTAAGGTCACATCATAATATCCCATTAATAGAGCATAATTCAAATGTATCACACACAGAGCTCATTTTCTAATAGAAATCTATACTTTTAATCTAACCAAAAATTATAGATTAACTGTAATTATTTAATTTTGTTATAAAGTTACAAAGGTCATTTGTGTATGGCTGGTCAGTATAAAAATATCTAAATGATACAGAAATATACAGAAAAACTGTGAATGTGAAAATTTCTCTATTTTCTCAACAAAGACTAGCCAGTCTCATCCCCTCCCCAGAGGTTAACACTAATAACAATCTTACTAATCTCTCATATGCTTCTACATATGTATCATATAGAGGCATTTATATGATATATAAATGTCATATACTTCTTAACCTAAGCATGATAATACTATATATATTTGCTCATTTGTAACTTGCTTTTGCAATCATTAATATGTTAGATATTTTCATCAATCCATTTAGATCTTGTTGATGCTTTTTTACAGCTCTAAGGCATCTACAATATTGACAATTGTACCCTTACGTATCTCCCCATAATTATTACCCTTTCGTTATCTGTGATTGTTTCTAGTTTTACGCTACTTACAATTATGCTTTAATGATTTATACATTAATTACTGGGCACAGAATGTTACATATTCTCTTTTTTAAAAATTAGTTTGAGTTACAGTTTAGATTCAATATTATTTTGTATTGGTTTCAGATATACTGAGTATTTGTGGAGAGTGGAGCCCAAGAAAGAAATGCTAAGTTAACTTTCAGAAATATTTCCCTCCTACTCTAACCCATAGAAACTTTATTTCTTTAATGTGGTCTTTCCTTCTTTCTTTCCTATTGATTCAAACTGACCTCATCCATCTCTCTGACTCACCTGCCTCCTTCTCCCTTGCATGTCCACACCCTTAATCATTAAGACCTCAGGACAATGAGGTTCTGATCAGCATCAAATAATCTTAGAAGCAAAGCCTGGGATCTACTGGCCATAGAGACAGAATTTCTGTCAACTAGAGATAACATCTAGGCCTCAGCTCCAGGCCCAGAACAACTGTGAAACCAGATGAAAAAGCCATGAGGACCAGATGCATTGGTCAACTGCCTCTTACCTTAGTGTCAACTAATCAGGAAAGCCTACGACCTTGACCATGACCCTAACTCCTTTAGTTACCATGATTAATGATTTTTCCCTATATAACCCATTTCCTGGAAGCCATCCAGGAGCCAGATCCCCAAGCATTAGCCAGCCAGTCTCCTAGTGTGGGCCACTTCCTAAAAATAAGCCCTTACTTCCTTTGCTGCAAACTCCAGTTCATGTCTACTGCACTCTGATGTGCCCACGCAAACAGACCCGTGCAGTCCAAGAAGACTACCCCGCTATATAAGAGAACACACTTTTCCAGACATTGATTATATCTTATCAATATATTTATTAAAAAATTGGTAAAATTTTTACCAATTGGGTAGATGAAAAAGTTCACTTTTTGTTACAATCCTTATCATTCAAAGAGCAAGCACATACATTTTAAAAGTTTCATTTAACTCACTTTTTCACCTTTAATTTTGAATACATGGGTTAATATTAGGCAATTAAATATGAAGTTTCAACCATGTCTGAGAAAAAAATCAATATATAAATCATTTTGTTATAGTAATATATAAAAAATAACCCATGGACATTTAAGTAAACATTCCATGTAATTAAGTGCATTGGTGACATTTTTATATAGTAATATTTTATAAGTATCAGTTGTTTTTCCATAATGTAACAAGTTAGTGCAGCACAAGATACAGAACACAGGATGCCTTAAAATGCAAAAAAAGAAGAAAAAAAGTTGTTTTGCTCAATCTGCTCCTGTCCATTGTATCAGTATCAATGTGTGCTCACCTCCCCTTCCCTGACCTTCTCCACCTTTGTAGAAAAGAGAATATTAGTGCAAATAACCCTACAATGACCACAAACTCCTTAGGATAGAGTAGGACTCAAAAGCAAAACAAATAAGACAATGACATAATACAGCTGATTTCTCTAAGGCCCAAGTCATTCTAATTTCCTTTAAAAAATTTCTTTGTTTTAAAACAAGGAGAGAAATAAACCAAAGCATAATTTAAGACAAACTCTCTTTACTAGGAAATAAATCAATGTCCTTTGGGCTCAATGGAGCGAGTTACATAACCAGAGTCTAATGCAGTGTAGCATTAAGAGTAAGGATTGGCTCTGTAATCAGACCATTTGGGTTTGACTCCCAATCTCACCTTGGCCAAATCACTTTCCTCTATTTAAGCCTGTAAAACACAGATAATAGTAGTAAGTACTCCACAGAATGGTTGGAATTGAATGAGAATTGAATGTAATCATTCCTGTATAGTTCTGAACCTCAGTCTGGTCCAAACTACACCTAAATAAGTAGCATCTAAATTTCGATGGAATTGAATAGTGATCCTGTGTTTTATAGGCAGGCTTTATGTGCCCTAAGTCCCCAAAGGACAGAGGAACAAGGTATCTTTACTGGGGCTGGACACAGTGGTATGAGCAAAGCTAGGGAGGCAGAGTGAGCACATAAAGCATAATGGGATCAGGGACAAAAAACTGAAACAGACTGCTATGAAGAGGGAGGGAATAGAGGCAGGAACGTAGGGGATAGAGACAGGAACGTAGGGGATAGAGACAGGAACGTAGGAGAAGGCAGGCACAGCCGCTGGGGCCCAGGCAGTTCACCGCTGAATGAGGTAGGTACTCTCCCTGCGTGAAGATGAGATCATAGGGCATAAACTTGGGAACAGAGAGCAGGGGAGGCTGTTGTCCAGGCAAGAGGAATGTAGGCTGGGACTAGGGTGGAATAGAGGTGAAGACGTTTGAAACACATGGAATTAAGAAAAGAAAGGAAGTGGTGAGGGCTTACTAAGTGAGCAGAGGATAGTACCAAGAATTCCCAGATGGATCCTGGTTCCCCAGAGGCCTGAGAGTTATCTCTCAAGCCCTGAATCTAGGGATCCTTTCAAGAAGTCAGCTAGTGACGGATTAATATAGCACTGCCCTGGGAAAGAAAGTGATACATAGCAATGCTGTTAATTGAAAAAATAATAAATAAAAATAAATAAAACGTAGCACTCAAAGACTTATTTGAAGTTATCTTGAAAAAAATAAAGAAATCTGGAAAGCCAAATTCAGTTCAAACTTAGAAAAAATGATAGAATTAAATTCTTCTATCTAATGTGATGTCCACTGACACATGAGAGAAAAATGTACAAAATCAAAGGTTGTACAAAAGAACCCAGTATTCTTCAAAACAAATTTCATTTATCTAAGTGTCCTTTGCAGGATACTGTCAAGAGAATCTTGTTGTTTTGGAACTTGCTTTTTGGAACACAGCTTTGAACTTGCTTTTTTTCAACAAGAAATTAGGTTTAATGCAGCCTCAGCCTTTCATTTGACATTAACATAATGGGCCAATAATGGATTGGTCCTCAAACAAGTGATCAAAGCAGCCTCTGTGGAAAGGGCAGTATGTCCTTTGGAACAAAACTCTGCCAGACAAAGATTTGTTCATGCATTACAACTTATAATAGTAAAAAAAGTTGCATGCTGTTATAAAGGTACTTTTATTCATCACCACTTTGAACCACAGCATTTTAGAGCTGGAAGGTCCCTTTCGAGAACACATGATCCAACTATTCCATTTTATAGATAGGAAGCTTAATACTCAGAGCATTGATTGACTTATGATCTCACAGGAGATTTGTGACAGCATAAACTGGAGTTCCAGCTTTCTTTCCTTTTCTTTTCTTTTTTTTTTTTTTTTAAGATTTTATTTATTAGTTTTAGAGAGAGGGGAAGAGAGGAAGGAAGAGAGGGAGAGAAACATCAATGTATGGTTGCCTTTCACCTGCCTCCAGCTAAGCCTGGATGGAGACCTGGCTTGCAACGTGGTTATGTGCCCTGACTGGGAATCAAACCAGTGACCTTTGAGCTCACAGGCCAGAGCCTTATCCACTGTGCTACCAGCCAGGGTTAGAATTCCAGCTTTCTTACCCTGGGCATTACCCACTATCCCCACTACCCTTCAAAGAAACAGAGATGGGAGAAAAGCTGCAGAGTAAGCTCCTTAATTAGTTATGCCTAAAAACAAGCATTCTCTCTCTTAGGGTATGACATACAGGAGTTGCTTATTGTGACTCTCCCTGAAAAAAAAACTTGGTTATCAAATTAACATAAACAGTCCACAAAATAGTTAACATCTGATTCTCAAATGTGTCTGCTCTTGAATGGAAACTATATTCACATTTTAAAATTTTTCTTGGAAGCTCCCCCAAGCTTTAAATGTGCCGTTAGGACAGTGCTCATGACCATGAATTTCCAACTTTCATACCATCAATTTGCAGTGTCTTCCTTTTTCATAAAGGTCAGTGAACAAAAATTGGATTCCAAAATGCAATCTCCTAGATTACAAACCTTCTAGAGAATTCTGTCTGATGCGTCTGATATTCTAGCCACACACATGCTGCGCGACCAATTCCTGACCCGTGAAGAAGACAGCACGCCTCAGACCTTTCACACAATTCCTTCTGTTAATAGAACAAGTGAGCCTCAACTGAATTCAATCTTAAATTTCCAGTGTACCATGGCTGGATATTCACAGAGGAACATGTGCCCTTCAAGGATATTGTAAAACTTAAAGCTGATAACTTTTCTCCTTTTCCAGAATAATGTGAGAAAGCATGAAAACTTCCTGCTTGCACTCATGGATCCCTTCTCAATGTCTCCTCATTGCCCCCGAGACTGTTTGATGGCTGTTGTCAGAATTAGAAGGGGAGACAGAGTGGAGGGGGCAAGCAAAGAAAGGGAAGCAGACAAGAAGGGAAGATAAGGTGAGAAGGGAAGTGGAAGTAAAGGGAAGGAGGAGGGAGGGGGAAGAAAGAAGAAGAAATATTTATAACTCAGATCTCATTAAGCTTTTCCTTTCAATGCTTTCTCCTACAACTAAGAAAAATTTTGGAAAATTTCTACAAAATGTTGTTGGTATGCTAAATACCAAACATACACCATTAGTCTGTACACAGGACTTCCAGAGCTTTAGAATCCAGCCAATATTTTACAAAATGTCATTTGTTTCCCTTAAAATAAAAATGGTAGTAAGTGAGCTCAACAAGCAACTGAAGACTGAGAACACAAAGTGTGAGACTAAATAAAATAATTTATAATGAAGTGATTGGCATAGTACCTGGTACCTAGAAGAAGCTCAGGAAATAATAACATTCTATTTGTGTAATAGTGCAACCAATATTAGAAAAATTACCCTTATGGAAAAATATAGTACATGTGGTAATTAACCATAAATGGTAAATTCTCATAAATTCTTGCAATTAATATTACCTTCACAGGACTGTATCTATTTTTCCTCTTTTCTGCTTTAGAGCTCTCCATCTTTATAATGTACCTTTGTTCAGATTTTCCCCAAGTACAAGTTAATCCTCTTTCTGCAGTCATGGTAATTTCATTTCTGGAAGCCATAGAGGCCAGATAGTAACAGATAGTAACCCCCAAGCAGTTGTCCCTACTTTCCCTCCTGGCCTTAGGCAAATATTAGCTGGGTCTCCTCTGGAAGGGGCCTGGCCTTTGCTGAAGGCAAAGGGTTCAAGGCTGCTGACTCTGGAGAGTAGGCAGTGCGGAGTGGGCCAACAGCATCCCCACCCAGAGAAAACACAGGTGTAGGGGACAGGCTGGAGGCAGGGACATTCAAAACCAAGGGATCAAACTGTTCTAGGGAAAGGGCAGAGGGACAGTCAACCCTGGACCCTGAGGGGTGTTCAGCAGAGCCTACTGGTAGGATGGGTGAATGGGATCCAGCTGGGCCACGACTAGGCTCAGGCAGGGTGGAGAATGCCAATGGACCTTTTAATTTCTCAGCAGAAATCTTGCAGGCCAGGAGAGAGTGGGATAATATATTCCAAGTGCTGAAAGAAAAAAAAAAAACAAAAAACACCAACCAAGAACACTTTAACCAGCAAAGGTATCCTTCAGAAAAAAAGAAAAGACAAAGACTTTTCTCAGACAAATAAAAGCTGAAGGAGTTCACCACAACTAGACGTGCCTTACAAGTAATGCTGAAAGGAGTTTTTAAGCTAAAATTAAAGAACACTAATTAGCAACATAAAACCATAAACATACTGCCCCAGCTGGTGTGGCTCAGTGGATTGAGTCCCAGCCTGCGAACCAAAGGGTTGTTGGATTGATTCCCATTCAGGACATATATATGCCTGGGTTGTGGGCTGGGTCCCTGGTTGGGAGCATGTGAGAGGCAACCACACATTAATATTTCTCTCCCTCTCTTTCTATCTCCTTTCCTCTCTCTCTAAAAATAAATAAATAGATATTTTAACATAAAACACACTGGGAAAAGTAGGTATATAATAAAATTTAGAATACTCTAATACTATAATATGGTGATGTGTTAAGGAAACACACAGATTGAAAGTAAAGGAATGGAAAAAGACATTGAACGTAAATGAAAACCAAAAGAGAACGGGAGTAGCTGTACTTTTTTTCAGACAGAATAAACTTTAAGTCAAGGACTGTAACAAGAAACAAAAAAAGAACTATAACAAAAGACAAAGAATATCATTGAGGTGAATAAAATTGTAAATATTTCTGTACCCAATACAGGAGCACCTAAATATATATGATCTGAAGAGAGATCTAATACAATAATACATTACAATACAGCAATACAATAATAAATAGTAGGGGACTTCATTATCCCACTTTGTTTTTGAGAGTTTTTATCATGAAAGGATGTTGAATTCCATCATATAACATTTACAAAAATTAACTCAAAATGGGTCAAAGGCTTAAATGTAAGACCTGAAACTATAAAACCCCCTAAATGAAAACAAAGAAAAATGCTCCTTGACATTGGTCTTGGCAATGATTTTTTGGATATAACAACAAAAGTACAGGCAACAACGCCAGTAAACAACTGGGACTACATGAAACTAAAAAGCTTCTGTGCAGAAAAGAACAAAAACAACAACAAGAACAACAAAAAACCCACAAAAAAAAACAATTAAAAAGTGAAAAGGCAATGTATAGGATGGGAGAAAATATTTGCAAACCATATGAACCATATGTCCAGGAATTGGTTAACATTCAAAATATATAAAGAATACAACTCAATAGCAAAAAACAAATAAGTAATCTAATTATATTTTATTTTAATTTTATTGTTGTTGTATTACATTCATCCCCTCTTTGCTCCTCTCTGTCCCCCTCCCCACCCACCCATTCCACCCAAAGTCAATCCCACCTGTTGTCCATGTCCATGGTTCCTTCATACTAGGTTCTTGGCTAAACTGTTTCTCTTCCTTGCCTCTTCCAATAATCTAATTTTAAAATGGGCAAAGAAGCCAAAAGACATTTTTCCATATAAGATATATAAATGCTCAGTAACTGCAGGTACATGAAAAGGTGCTCAACACCAATAATCATCAAAGAAATGCAAATCAAAACCATAATTACATATTGCCTCATACCTGTTAGGATGGCTTTTATCAAAGGTACAAGAAATAAGTGTTGGTGAGGATGCAGAGAAAAGAGGACCCTTGAACACTGTTGGTGGGAAGTTAAACCGGCATTATTGAAAACTGTATGGTGGGTCCTTAAAAAAACAATAAAGTTGTTACATGGTCCAACAATCCCATTTCTGGGTAACTATCTTAAGGAAACAAAGTAGCTATCTGGAAGAATACCTGCAACCCCATATTTATTGCAGATCTACAGATAGGGGGAAGAGAGGAGAGGTGAAAGGAAGACAGTTTGATATCCCTGAGTGTCTCTTGAGAAAGGGTCCTGTGCTCTGACTCCCAAGGGAAGCTGAGTACTGAGTGGAAGATTTGAGGCATGTATGTGTTCCAAACCGTGTATAAGTTTGGGTTTCTGATAACAGGCAGGATCCATGCTTTGCTTTCTGAATGAAGCCAGGACCCTATCTGTAGAATCCATAATCTTCTCCAACAGGAAAAACAAGCTTTGCTATCCACATGCATTCCTTCCGATCTAATGTGTCCATGGCAAAACTTTAACGTACTGCGTCCTTCAGGGTTTAGCCTGTGATAACAAATTCCAGACCTTTGAAGTCAAAACTTTTTCTTTCAAACTAAGTCAAGTACATTTTAAATGTCAAACCTGAGAAATGATTCCTTATTTTTCTCCGCTGTAACACTCCTTCCAGAGGAAATCAGACTAGGAGGGAAGATGGCGACAGAGTAGAGAGCAATGCTGATGGTGTTCTCAAGTACCAAAGCAGCTAGAGGACAGGATAAGGAGTGTGAGACGTCTTCAGGACCCTAGGGATTAGAACGGACAGCATCTGGACACAGGGGAGCAGAGCCCAGAGGCAGAGGAGGCCAGCGGGACAGTAGGTGAGGCGTTCCCGACCGACCGGCCTGCGGGCCGAGGTCGACTCTGGGCAGGGGCGGCTCTGCCCAGAGGGGCGCGTTTGACTGGGGCCAGTTTCAGGCTCCCTGGCGACTGGAAGTCTCAGCAGTGAAGTGCGGACGGCGAGGGCGAACGCCATAGGGAACGCGGAATTGAACTCTTGCAGGGGAGGGACTGTGTGAGAGACTCACCCCGGCAACAGGGAGAGGAGGTTTTGCGGCGCGCGCGGCTAGAGGCGGAGGAGAAGAGTCCTGCGGGAAGCAGGAGCGGGGCAGCGGGAAGTGCACCGGCTGGGGCAGCGAGAGGGCTGAAAAACGGAGCTGCTGGGCCGCTGGGGAAACAGCAGCTAGAAGCCCCTGCGAAGGGGGAGGCCCAGCCCGGCGCAACCACACAGGCCCCCAGGCTCCGCGGGAAAATCTAAAAGGCGAGCCGGAGAGCCGGCAAGCCGGGAACTTGTGGCGGGAGACCCGCCATTGCCGGAGACAAAGGCTGTGCCGCCCACGCCTGGGAGGGGCTCATCACAGAGGCCGCGTAAAAGACTCTGCGGAGAGCTGGTTGGCTTGGAGGCGAGGTGCTCGTCCCGGAAGGGCGGGACAGTGTAGGCGGACCCCGGACAGTGTTGACTGACAGGCCCGACCTCCTCCCGGAACTGCAGGGGTGGGGCCAGTCGTCACAGGGACCGGCAAAGTTGCGGGCTGCCTTGCAGAAGTCCTGGGGGCTGTCCTGAGCAGGAAACTCCGCCAGGCTCCAGAACACCAGCAGCCCTAAAACCCAGCCAGGCTGCGGAAGGCCCAGCCTACCTGGGGGCGGACACTCAGAATCAACCCTACTGTAACAATCAGAGGCCCTGCCACGCGCCAAGACCAGCTAGAATATAGACTATAAAGTCCTGACCAAGAAAAAGAGGCAGCATCAGGAAAGGGATTGCTGCCAATCTCAAGCACCTGAATTATACCGAGAGCAATATGAACTATTAAGCCTCAACATATCCTTTGCAAAAGTTACTCCTCACATATACTTAATCCCCCCCATACCTCAATCCACCTAAATATCCAAGACCTACTCTCGAATTAAAGTCTATTCACTCTGTGGCTATAACGCATTCCCAGTCCTCAATCTAAGTATTCCTCCCTTCCCCAGCCTTTCTAAACCCTTTCTTTATTCTATTCTTCCTTCCTCCTTTTTTTTTTTTTTTTTTTTT